>CM038676.1:54320969-54336594 GCA_021605205.1 Aegilops longissima | reverse complement strand
GGCTCTTGTTTACTTCAATCAAAAAAGGTAGGTCATAACACAGATTGAATTAGACCTTACTCAATCACTCATCGCTGGAAAAAGTAGAGCGATTTCCTCGCAAAAAAAGCACGAGCGCGAAAGCATGTCGGGCGAAGGAATAAAACGCGTACAACACTAGCAAGAAGAGACTTGCCAAAGAATTCGATGCCTCACAGGATCCTGCAAAAGCGGAGTCCAAAAAAGCACGAGTCGAATCGGCGGTTTCAGATTCAGATAGTTCAGTTCAATCATCATCGACACCTTTCGGTGCCATTCCTTTTGAAATAGGTGTTTCTTTTGTAAAAGAATTTGATGCCTGTGAAAACCGAGTCAAGAAAGAGGTAAGGGCGGGTCGGGCGGAACAGACATTCAAAACAACAGAACCATAGATCCCGTGTCGTGAAAGAGCAAGGTCTTCCTAGTGGAGTCTAGAAAAAGAGCGGGTATTCTAAGTGGAGTGCGGAATGAGACACCTGCCTGCAGCTTGACCATTAGCTGCTCTATCTGTTATTGGCATGGCATCGTGAGTAGCGTCGATCCATCACACAAGCGTCTGTCGGGAAGCTGATCGACCCACGAACACCTATGGGACCGGCAGACCGAGCCCCTTTGGGTTTGGTGGGGGCGGAGGTCGCACGAAGAGCAGCGGTCGGTAGGCACACACGAGCAGTTACCCAACTTGGACTCTCAGGAGATAATACTCCTCTTCTGCATGTCTGAGTTGTATTGTGTTCTTGCTCGGGGCGCTGAATGCTCTGATACACACACCAGCTGCTAACGAGACCGGCGTGAGAGTGTTCCAACCCCTTCTCGTTGCGCATGGGCCTCCTTTTATATGATCAAGGGTCTCCGACGGTGGCAGCGTAGACAAGGGTAAAAAGGGAAAATGAGTTGCGCTTGGTACAGCTACTTGTACGATGTATCATACCTAACCACGGCGGCGGGGACAAAGGCATTAAATGCCCGTCTATATCGACCAAACAGTGCAAGCGAGGACCGTCGGCGCCTCCGCTTGCCACGATGGCAATCTTGTCGGCGCCGCTTGCCACCGGCGCTCCGCCGGACGCCTGACCTCTTGCCATGCGGCGCTTGGAAAGGTCGAGGCGACACGTTGGTGGATGTCTTTGGGCGCGATTCTGATGTGGTAGCTGTCGCGGCAAGTGCCTTGCCGCGATGTCGTCGTCTTGTCGCGTCCGGAAGCTTGTCGCTCACGGGCCTTGCAGGGCGCATGGCGGCGTCGCGGCAAGTTCCTTGAATGCCTTGGTTGGCCTTCCGACAAGCTCCTCTTGCGGGTCTTGTCTCCTTGGCTTGAATACTTTGTTCTTGAATGGCTCCAAAGGAACCACGGAGGATCTTCGGCAAGCTCCTCTTGCAGGGCCTTGGCGATCACAGCGCAAGCCTTGCCGCGAGGTGCTCAACTGCCGTGCACAAGTTCGGGATACTAGGGTACCCTACTCTAGTACACCGGCAGAGCCCCGGGCATGGGCCACCTGCGGTGCCGGCGCTGTTGGGCGGGCCCAAAAGCAGACGCAGGCGCCTGCGGTTGAATTCTGTAGTAACTTGCTCCGGACCCACCACGTCCCCCACGAGGCAGCCTTGCGTCGAATCTGGCGTCTGGGAGAGATCGTGGGTGGTTTCTTTATTAGGAAAGCGGGCGTCCGCCCCTCCCTCTTTATAAGCAGAGGAAGCGAGGGCAGTTCGCCCACCTTGCCGATTCTTTGTCCAATCTCGAAAAACCTCCGCTGCTCCGCCTTCTTCCCAAAGCTGAGAAGAGAGCAGCGCTCCGCCCCCCATCGCCACCAGCACCATCAACGCCGTCGATCTTCCTCACCACCTCCTCCATGGCTCCGAAAGCCGACAAGGGGAAGGGCGTGAAGTCGGCCGGCCTTGCGGCTCATGGCGCTGTGAAAGGAGCGGCCATCTCCCCCAGCTCGCCTTGAAGGAGCTGAGGAGTACTACTATCTCTTACGGTCGGCGGAGGCGGCGCATCCGCGCCGCGAAGGTACTCTCAGCTGCCGCATCTGAATTGGCTCGGCGGGTATCCCTTCTTCGCGCTCTTCTTCTATTGCGGGCTCTGCCCGCCCTTCTCTGAATATTTCTGCGACATCATGAACACATCTGGGTTCCGCCTCCTTGACTTCACCCCAATGCTGTCTGACCATGGCAGTTTCGCACATCTCTGCGAAAACTTTGTGAATCCATCCCAACGTAGCCCTTTTCGCCACTTCTTCATGCCCGAGTTGAGAGAGGAGAGCCTCTTGCGGAGGAATCGCTTTGGATCTCAAGGATCGGCAAGAAGGAGGCTTATCTGGAGGAGAGCTCCGCGACAAGTGGGAGGAATGGAGGGCAGATTGGTGTTGGATTGTTGAGGAGAACCGCAGCCCTTACCGCCCAGCCAAACCCCAATAGTGCTTGGCAGCGGCTGGAGCAACTTGGCACGGAAGATGCTAGATTGAAGATTGCCGTCACGGGATCCTGCGCCTCGGGCTTGCGGACTCCTTTGGGCGCCGTTGGCGCAGATTTCCTTCGCCGCCGCGCCCCCCTTGCGGGAGAGGAGGAGACCCGCCTGGGAATTCCAGAACGCGGCATACATCATGAGGCTGCGCCCGGGCCTCAACTTCAACTTCACCGTCTTGGAATTGGACGCGATGCTCTTGGAACTGTTCAAGCACGATCTGATCATCGAATGGTTCGAGGTTGCGAGGGGAGTCGTTCCACATCCAACAATTCCTCGCTCGACCGCATCCGGGCAATGATGCGTTAATGCGACTCGCATGGAATTGTCCCAACACGGCAAACTGCGAGATGGCGTCGTCGCGGGTGTTCTTCGACAACTTGGAAGAAGTGCAGTCCGCCCGATGGCGAAGGGCCTCACCAGCGACACCACGATGATGAGATGCGGCGCATCGCCACCAGAGTTGGAAGAAGCGGCAGCAATGCTGCTGCCATGGGCGAAGTTGGATTCACCGTGGAGGAGGCGAGGTAGCAGGCGGCAAGCCTTGTCGACCAAGAGGAGCTTCGCTTGGCGAGGAAGAGCTGCCGAGCTGAAGCTGAGCCGGCGAGCCCGCCGGGGCGCCTCATCCCCACCTTCAAGTAGCTTGCCGCGGCGGAGCCCACAGCTCCACCAAGAAGGCATCTCCATAAGGCAGGGAAAGCGTGCCAGGCGGCGAGGCAGACCCAACAACCGTCGCGCCCGCCTTGCTCCACCAGCAGCAAGCACTATTGCAGCGGGAGCACCTCACGCCGCGCTGCGGCAGCTGGGCGGGGCCTTGGGACCACAGCTCCTGCACCCGCCAAGCGGCCAAGGAACCTCTCTTCCAGCTCGTCGCACCGAGGCGAACAGAATTCGATCTCTCGGCGCTCAGCTCAGGAAGAAGAAGAGTAATATTTTTTGTTGTACTTGTAGTTCTTCAATTTGTTGCTTTGTCTTGTATCTGATTTGCTTCACTCTGAACCTATTCCTTTTAGGGATGGCCCGAAGGCGTCGAAGAGGGCCAAGGTCCCGTGATTGTCGCCGAGGATGAACCCATGGCGGCAAGAGGCGTGTCAGAGACCACCTTGCGGACCGCCAACCTTCCCCAAAGCAGCCCCGGCATAAGTGTATGGTCTACTTCCTGCTGTTGGGCATGCATGGGTGCTCTTTCTTCTTGATATTTGTTGCTGGTTTGTGTAGGGCGAGCAGCCCCACCAGGAGTGTCTGAAGCCGCTCTGACATGCCATCTGCCGACTACACGCCAAGGAGGATCCCCGGCAAGGGCGTTCTCCGGCAAGGGAGGCGTCTCGGCAAGGGATGGTTCTCCGACAAGAGATAGCACCAGCGACCCTCCGGTGGCTGAGACCATGGCTGCCGATCCAAGCGCAGGTAATCTTCTTGCCTGAAAACTTCCCTTGTGTTCTTCTTCTGATTTTCTTTTGAATATCTGCTTGACTTTTCTTTCTTTTTCGATCATCAGATCCGTCGCCTGAGCCAATGGAGGCCGAGTCGCGGCGAGGAAGACGCAGCAATCTTGGCAACGCCGCCGTCGCCGAGGAAAAAGCCGGCCGCGAGCCGCCCGGCGAGAGGCCGCCAAAACTGCCGCCCTTGAAGGCTGGCGAGGTCCGCGATCGCCAGCGGCCCGAGGCGCGGAGGCGCCGAACGCTATACCGACCGCCGATCCCTCGCCGCTGCCGCATACGCCGGGCTCGAAAAGCCCGACCCGGCGCCTACTTGAAGGCGGCGATGGCGTCTTCATCAAGCTTCCACAGGCGTCGAGTTCGGGGCACCGGTCGAAGGAGAAACCTTTGACGAAGAGCTGCTCGCCTCTGCTGGGTTGGCGCTGGTCGGCGCGCCAAGCGACAACGTGGCGAGTGCGAGGTGGAGCAGGCTGCTGCGAAGCTGCTGTCGCTCTACCGCGCCCGAACAAGCCAAGCTGGAATCCCGAGAAGCGCTTGTCGCGGCGGGCGGAACATGGAGAAGCGCGGAGGAGCTCGGGGCCTCCACCAGAAGCTCTCCGATCTCAGCAAAGGAGCGGGAGCAACTTCGCCGAGGCGCAAGGCCTTCGTCCTCGAGAAGGCTGAGGTTGAAAACAACAAATGCTTGCATTTGAGAAAGTCTGCTCGCGAGGAAGGCGAGTGGAGCAGCGGAAGATTAATCTTGACAGCCATGAGGAGGAGCTTGCCGCACGCGAGCAAACATTTGGCGGGGCTCTCAAGGAAGCAAAGGATGCTGCCGTAGCTGCTGAGGCCGCCAAGAAGGAGCTGGAGGCGAAGGTGGCGCAGGCTGGAGGCCAATCTCAAGAAGAGCGGCGAGAGCTTGCTGCACTCAAGCATGAGCATGAGAAGGGCGCCTACACTCTTGGCGAGCTGCAGGCCGTCTCGTGAGAGGAGCAAAGAGCTCAGCGCCGCCAAGGACTCAGTGCGGATCTCGAGTGAAGCCGACCACCTTGATTCGGGGCTGGATGGCGCCAAGGAGGCGGGAGGTGGCCTTGTTGGAGAAGATCAAGACCGGCCAGGACTGGCGCGAGTGCTCTTGCTGCCAGAACACCTTGAGGGAGAATGTGGAGCCTTTGGACCGAGGGTCTCGTGAATATTGTCGCCATCGCCATCGGCGGGAGCTGGCGGAGCTGGGGATGGTGGATCTTGGATATTCCTCAGATGAGCACCTCCAACCCAGCGCCAAGCTCAGCTTGTTCTTCAAAGGCGTGGTGGCGGCCCTCCAACGACTCCGGAAGAGATCCCAAAGCAGCTGGCCAGCGAGTCGCGTCGGATCGGTCGGGAGCTCTTGAAGGTGCTTGATGAAGGTGGCCTTCCATAATCCAGGCCTTAGCTTCACCAACGTCCTCAAGTCCTTGCCGCCGGATCTTGATGTGGGCGCTCAAGACCTGTCGCACCCATTGTGGGCAGGGGTGGCGGGATCAAGAGGGTTGATGGCGACCGCGTAGATTAGGCCGCCCATTTTATCTTTCCCTTGTCGTTGCTGGTCATGTTATGAGAAAAACTTATTAGAGCTGCGACAAGCTATCTTGTAATATAACTCTTATTTTGGGTAGTAATTGCTATGTTATTTCCTTTACTTGAGTCCTTCCTTTGTTTGTTTTTGCCCTATGCTTTTAGGGAACTTGTCGGTATGAGCACCTTTGCCGTGGAGCTGAAGTCTTGAGACGTCGACAGCTTCTTTGGCGGTGCCGCTTCCGACAACAACCTTATGTAACTAGTTGCAGCTCACTTAAGTTGTTGAGCGGACTCGAAACAAAGTAAGGGCGCAACTAGCTACGAGTTGGTTCCTCCGCGCACAAGTTTTCCATACAAAGCACAGTCGTTCGAGGAAGATAACTTAAAAATAAATTTTAAAACTGATTGCTCAAACTTTGGCAACTTAGCTTTTGTGTCGTTTGCTTCTCGGTAAGGCAAAACTTCCTTGAACGACACCTGGTCCACACCATTATCTTCTCCTTCCCCCCCGGCAAACTTGTGGGCGAGGGAACCTTCCTTTCTTTGAGAAAGAGAAAGAAGAGAAAATAATGATATGGAGCCTTATGGCTCGTTATTGCTTACCGGGGTAGGTGCTGCACAAAGTGTCAGATAACGCATGCAATAAAATGTAGAAAGCATGAAATTGACAAGATGTGCGGAGCACATGAGCTTTACTTATGCACGGGATCTGCACCCGGCTTTGTACAAAGGATTACATGCAACATCGGCAAGACTTGTACAAAAGGTGGTTGCCGGAACAGGTTCTGGCAACCGCGCCCTATGGGTAAAACTTACGAAGATGTTCAATGTTCCAGGAGTTGCTCACGGAATGCCATCTTGGTCTCAAAGCGGACAACGCCGGGCCTAGTGACTTCGTCTCACCGGTAAGGCCTTCCCACTTCAAGCGTCAACTTGTTGGAATTCTTGGCGGACTGAGCAGCGAAGAACAAAATCGCCTTCCTCGAGACTTCGGCACTAACTGCGGCTATGGTAGCGGCGCAAAGCTTGCTGATATCGAGCAGCTCGTCTGCGGCTGAAGGCGGTCCTCCTCAAGGAAGCGGTCGTCATCTTGTCGCAGCTGCTCTTGCTCAAGATCATCATAGCGAGCACTCTAGGTGACCCGTATCTGAGTTCCGTGGGGAGAACTGCCTCGCTCCATAGACTAGAGCGAAAGGTGTCGGCTAGTGGCTCTATTTGGCGTCGTTACGATCGACCAAAGAACCACCGGCAGCTCCTCAATCCAGTTTCTTCCGCGCCTTGCGCAGCTGTCGAAAGTCTGGTCTTGAGTCGCGCAGCACTTCAGCATTGCCCTCTCCGCTTGACCGTTGCTTCTCGGATGAGCAATGAAGCGAAGCAGACCTTGGCGCCAAGATCTTGGGCGTCTGACATGAAGGTGCGGCTCGTGAATTGTGTGCCGTTATCGGTGATGATCTGTTAGGGATTCGAAGCGGCAAACAATCGACTGAAGAACTTGATTGCTTGTTGTCTTGTCACCTTCCTCCTTGCTTCCACTTCGGCCACTTTGTGAACTTGTCGAATGCAACGTACAAGTACTCAAAGCCCCGACAGCCGAGGAAAGGGGCCGAGGATGTCGAGCCCCGACCCGAAAATGGCGGGATAAAGGGATCGTCTGGAGAGCTTGAGCTGGCTGGTGTATCTGCTTGGAATGGGCCTTGCACGCTTCACACTTGGTTACTTGTGCGGTTGCATCACGGAGGGCTGTCGGCCAAAAGAAACCTTGCCGGAGCAACTTTGCTTTAGGCAAGTGCTCTTCGCCAATGTGGTGACCACATATGCCTCCATGTATCTCTGCCAACAGCTTACATTCGTCTTCGGTGAATACACTTCAATTTCGCACCGTTGAGTCTTCTTACATGCAGGTGTGTTGTCGACAAACTGGTACATACTTATTTGCCGGGCTACTCTTTCCGCTTCTTCTTGCTCTTGGGAAGTTCTCTGTCTGAAGGAAATGGACGATTCTTTGTGCCCATCTGGAGCTTGTGGCTCGACAACAAGGACTAAAGGCACATCTGCTGCTGCGGGAACATCCGCTTCTACGGCGAGAGCTTGGGGCTCAGCCGGAGCTTGATGATCCCCGACAAGCTTGCCGGAGCAAAACTTGTCGGGAGCATCTGCTTCAACGGAACAAACCCTAGGGCTTGTCGGAGCAGACTGCTCCTCAACATCCTTGGTGTTGATCTTGGGGACCTTCTTGACGGTGGCTTCGGGGAGCTCTGCCGGAAAATAGTCACCAGAAACCAACTTCCCCTTCTTGCTCTGTCCAGTTGATGGTGTTACAGTTGGTTGAGTCAGCTTGAGCACAAAGATCCCTGGTTCCACAGGTAACTTAAGTGCGGCGCACTTCGACAGGCCATCAGCAATGTCATTCTGAGCTCTTGGAACATATTCCATTTGTAGGCCGTCAAAGTGCTCTTCTAGCTTTCTCACTTCATCAACATAAGCCTCCATCAACGGACTTTGATAACTCTTGTTTACTTGGCGGACGACAAGCTGTGAGTCACCCCTGACAATGAGCTTCTTGATCCCAAGGTCTGCTGCGATCCTGAGACCGGCAAGTAAACCTTCATACTCTGCAGTATTGTTTGTTGCTTGCTCCTTGGGAAAGTGCATCTGGACTACGTGCTTGAGGTGCTCTCCGGTGGGTGCGACAAGTAGCACGCCAAGCCGGGCGCCTTCAGCGAGAAGGCACCATCAAAGTACATTAGCCACTCTTTGCTTGCTTCCTTGACGGGATGCTCGTTTCGAATTTCTTCATCTTGCGTCGGCGTCCACTCTGCTATGAACTCTTCCAATGCTCGCTTTGGATAGTTGAAGTGCTCTCAAACTTGAGGCCAAAGCTTGATAGTTCGGTGCCCACTCGACAATCCTGCTGTTGCTTCGGATTTTGCAAGATCCTCTTGATTGGAAGCGAGTGACGATTGTTATCTCATGTGCTTGAAAGTAATGGCACAGCTTTCTCGAGGCCATGAGAAGGCGAAAAGCAATTTCGCACACCGTAGTACCTTGACCTAGCCCACAGAAGGGAGGCGACAAAATAAACTGGCGCTGCACCATCCTTCTCTGCATATTCTCACACCTGCGCAGATCCATCCTTGTCGGGACGAGCTTGCCGGTGAAGCCCCTGCTTGTCGCTGGATGCATCGCCATGGTTGCCGACTCATCATCCGCCTCCCTCTCCGCTACTAACGCAGCACTAACCACTTGATTTGTTGCGCTATATATAGCAGCAACTTCTCTTGTAACTTAGGTGCGACAAGTATTGGAGTGGAGGACAGTACCTCTTTAGGTCTTGCGGCGTAGCCTCCGCTTCGGAGTCCATTTCATTGGACCTGCCTTTTTCAATATTTTGAAAAATGGCGAGGCGGCCTTCAGACCTAGAGATAAACTTCTTGAGCAGCTACATAACCGCAAGTCTTCGTACATCCTTGGCGCTTTGGTGCTTCAATCTGCTCAATGGCCTTGATCTTGTCGGGATTGGCTTCAATTCCCGCTGAGACCACGAAGAACCGAGAAGCTTGCGGAGGGACTCCAAACACACACTTCTCGGGGTTGAGCTTGAGGTTGATCTTGCGCCAGATTTGCAAGGTCTCATCAAATCTTGAATCGAGTTGCCTTGTCTTTGCTTTTGACCACTATGTCATCCATGTAGGCCTCCACATTTACGTGCATTTGCGGCTCAAAAGCGTCATGGACTACCCTTGCAAATGTTGAACCAGCATTCTTTAAACCGAAAGGCATTAGTACAAAACAGTATGTGCCACATGGGGTGATGAATGCGGTCTTCTCCTCATCCTCTTACGCCATGAAGATCTGATGGTATCATGAGTATGCATCAAGAAATGAAAGCAAATCACATCCGGCCGTGGAGTCAACAATCTGGTCGATCTGCGGCAAGGAAATGGGTCTTTAGGACAAGCTTTATTAACATCGGTAAAGTCGATACAAAGCCTCCATTTCCCGTTTGCCTTCTGCGACTACAGGATTGGCCAACCACGTGGGATGGAGCACTCCTCGACAAGGCCTGCTGCTTCCAATTTCTTGATTTCTTCTGCGATAAATTCTTGGCGCTCCACGACTTGCTTCGACTTTACGCTTGGCGGGCGCGCGCGAGGACAGACGGCAAGATGGTGCTCAATTACTTTCACAGGAACACGGGGATGTCGACGGTTGCCACGCAAACACGTCGGCGTTCGCGCAGAGAGAACAGCAACGCGCTTCCTATTTAGGGTCGAGAGTAGCGATGGTGAAGGTACCACCAGTGCCGTCCTCCTTGGCGGACACCTTCTTGGTCTCTGGTGGAGCTGCCATTGTCTTCTTATACTTGCGGTGGAGCTCGATGGTGCGTCCTCGATGGTAGCGCAGCACTCCGAAGAGTGCGCTTGCGGAGTGGGCATCGAAACTCTTGCGGACTTGGTCTTCTTCTTCCCCGGGAGCTTGGTGACAAGTGACTTGCGATCTGCTACTGCTGCTTCTCGGTAGATCTTGTCGGCGCAGATAAGAGCATCCTTCTTGTCGCCAGAGGCGGAGATGACACTTATCGTGCCTGGCATCTTCAGCATGTTATATGCATAGTGAGAGGCCGCCATGAATTTGGCGAGTGTTGGACGGCCAAGTATCCCATTGTAGGCAGTGGAAAATCAGCAACGTCAAAAATGACCCTCTCAGTTCTGAAGTTCAACTCGCTGTCAAATGTCACCGGCAACGTGATCTTTCCCTTCGGCTTGCTCCTTCCCGGATTGATTCCTTGGAATGTGCTGGTCTCTTCGAGCTCGCTGTCAGGGATCTGGAGTTTCTGGAGTACCGCTGAGGAGATCATGTTGAAGCCGGCCCCGCCGTCAACTAGCATCTTAGTGACCTTGAGGTTGCGGATAGTTGGTGAAACCAACATCGGCAAGCACCCGACCGCAGTTATGCGATTAGGGTGGTCCTCAATGTCAAAGATGATAGGCGTGCTGGACCATTTCAAAGGCTTGCGTGACTCGAAGGATGGTTCTGCCGCATTGACTTCCTGCATCCATTGCTTGAGTTGGCGGTGTGAAGTATGCAGAGAAGCGCCGCCGTCAACACACAATACCTCTGTGGCTTTCTGGAACTCCTGCTCGTCGGCCTCGTCATCATCCATATCTTCATCGTCGTCATCATCTTCATCCTTATCGCGGCGCGGGAGGTCTCTCCTTGCCGCTGCTTGGCCTTGCCAGCGGCGTCCTCCCCGGCTGGGCGTTTCTTGCGGATCCTCCGGCACCTTCTGGGCCTTCTCCTTGTCGCGTCTCGTATTCAGCTTTACGCTGCTCGACAAGCTGCTCGACCTTCTTGCAGCTCACGGAGATCATGGCCCTTAGTGCGGTGGATCTTGCGATTGCTTGTTGGAGCTGTCCTGCTTGTCGGTGACCGCCACAGCCTGGTAGTTGGTGCCAGCGGCAACCTCCTTGCCGGAGCTACCAACTTTAGCTTTCTTGGCGCCACCTCCGTCGCCGGACTGCTCAACAACTAGCACATCTTTGCCTTTCTTCTTCCTGTTATTCCGCCGCCGGCTCTTCTTTGCCGGGGCAGTTTCTTCACTATCAGATCCTCCTGCTCCTATATTCTCCCCGGGGAGCCTCCTCCCTTCTTGACGTGCACACTTGTCGGCCAGGCATAGAGCTCACGGCGTCTCGATCTTGCACATCGCCATCTCCTCCGCATCCTGCGTTGCGCCGCGTTCGATGGAGCGCGCTGATCACCGGCGGGGTGGACATCTGGGATGTTGTGCTATACGGCTGAATCTCTGAATGTACTTGCGAGGGCTCTCCTTCCTTTTAGGCGGCGAGATGAAGGTCGCTCTCTTGGCCATGAGGCTTGTGGCGCTGTAAAGGCACCGACAAACTGATGGCACAGATCTGTCGGGAGGATATGGAGTTGTCCGGCAAGTGCATGAGCCAGATCGACATTGGGCTTGAGTACCGGTGGGAAGTAGTTGGCGAGAATCTTGTCGTCTCGCCCGGCAGCTTGCACCGCGATGGTGTAGATCTTGAGGAACTCCGACAGGTGCGTCTTGTTGTCGTACTTCTACGGTACATCGGCGAAATTCTTCTTCTGGGCCCTTTGGACTTGCCGCAGCTCACGAGTGAACGCAGGGCAACCTACCGCGTACGGCAGGTCGCCTGGTTCCCCTGGCGCATGCATGTCGACAGAGGGCCCAGCGCGCTGGTCGGATTGGCGCCGCGCTTCTCTTCGGCGCTCGATGCGGGTTCGAGCGTCTTCTTGCTGTCGTTCGTGAAGAACTTGGCGCTGATCGCGACGAGCTCGTGGATCCGATGACGCGGTGGAGTCGCTGTCGAGGTGGATCCGGCGAGTCGGCGATCTTGGCCTTCGGGGTGGAGAGTGCATGGTTGTTGCACCCCCACCGGTCTCGTCGCGACCAGCTCGTGCCTGGCAGTCCTGCCGCGGCAACGATGCGCTCGGTTGCCGCGGAGTGTCGCCGTTGGACCTTGTAGGCCGTTGGAGGGTAATCCAGGAGCAGTTGAGCTCTCGCCAAAGCTTCTGCTGGAGTGGTGGGTCGTAGTGGCGAACGGCGCGAGGAGCGGGATATGCTCGGACTCCTAACTATGTTAGAAGGAGCAGTATCCCGTCCAGGCGACCGTGCCTCGGTCGTGCCTGCATGTTGGCGTGCATGCTGGTCTTGAGCGTCCCGAGATCCACCAGCTCGATCTTGATCCAACGAACGTATGGTACTGTGAATACCATGACGCTGTCGGTCCCGCGCCTCCTGAGATGGGTGCGGTGCATGTACGGACGCTGAGGTCTTCGCAGCCTTGTTCTTGGACTTGGCAGCACCGTGGACTCCCTCGTCGACGCACGTTCTTCCGCCGGCGTCTACCCCACCACTCGTTTGCTCCGGTGGTGGTGGGATCGACGTGGACGGATCCACTGCGGCCGAAGCCTTCTTCTTCGGTGGCATGTTGATGAAGAAAACGAAGATGTTGCTCGTGTGAACGCCGGATCAGGTTCACACAGCCTCGGCGCCCCCTACCTGGCGCGCCAAAGATGTCGGGGAAGCTGATCTGACCCACGAACACCTATGGGACCGGCGGACCGAGCCCCTTGAAGGAAATATGCCCTAGAGGCAATAATAAAGTTATTATTTATTTCCTTATACCATGATAAATGTTTATTATTCATGCTAGAATTGTATTAACCGGAAACATAATACATGTGTGAATACATAGACAAGCAGATAGTCACTAGTATGCCTCTACAAGACTAGCTCATTAATCGAAGATGGTTATGTTTCCTAACCATAGACATGTGTTGTCATTTGATTAATGGGATCACATCATTAGGAGAATGATGTGATTGACATGACCCATTCCGTTAACAGCACTTGATCGTTTAGTATGTTGCTAATGCTTTCTTCATGACCCATACATGTTCCTGTAACTATGAGATTATGCAACTCCGTTTACGGAGGAACACTTTGGGTACTACCAAGCGTCTAGCGAATGGCGGGTGATTATAAAGGAGTACTACAGGTGTCTCCAAAGGTACTTGTTGGGTTGGCGTATTTGAGATTAGGTTTTGTCACTCCGATTGTCGGAGAGGTATCTCTAGGACTTCTCGGTGATACACATCACTTAAGCCTTGCAAGCATTACAACTAATGAGTTAGTTGTGAGATGATGTATTACGGAACGAGTAAAGAGACTTACGATAGCGAGATTGAACTAGGTATTGGATACCGACGATCGAATCTCGGGTAAGTAACATACCGATGACAAAGGGAACAACGTATGTCGTTATGTGGTTTGACCGATAAAGATCTTCGTAGAATATGTAGGAACCAATATGGGCATCCAGGTTCCGCTATTGGTTATTGACCGAGAATAGTTCTAGGTCATGTCTACATAGTTCTCGAACCCGTAGGGTCCGTGACGCAACGTTTGATGACAATTCATTATGAGTTTATAAGTATAGATGCACCGGTTGTTAGGAGTCCCGGATGTGATCACGGACATGACGAGGAGTCTCGAAATGGTCGAGACATAAAGATTGATATATTGGAAGCCTACATTTGGACATCGGAAGTGTTCCGTGAAATCGAAATTCTTAGAGTGCAGGAGGTTACCGAACCCCAGGAACTACATGGGCCATAGTGGGCCTTGGTGGAAAGGAGAAAGGGCCAGCCCTAGGTGGCACGCCCTCCTTCCCTAGTCCTATTAGGACTAGGAAAGGTGGGCCGCCCCTCTCTCTCTTTCCCCTCAGAATCCTAATCCAACTAGGATTGGAGGAATCCTACTCCCGGAGGAGTAGGACTCCTAGCGCCCCCTCTTGGCCGGCCAGCCCCTCCCCTTGGCTCCTTTATATCTGAGGGCAGGGGCACCCTAGAACACACAAGTTGATCTACGGATCGTTCCTTAGCCGTGTCGGTGCCCCTTCCACCATATTCCACTTCGGTCATATCGTCGTAGAGCTTAGGCGAAGCCTGCGCGGAGAAGTCATATCGTCATGGAGCTTAGGCGAAGCCCTGCGTCGGTGGAGCATCAACATCGTCCTGCGCCGTCGTCTTGTGGAACTCATCCCGACACTTTGCTGGATCGAGTCCGGGATCGTCATCGAGCTGAGCGTGTGCGAACTTCGGAGGTGCCGTGACGTTCGGTGCTTGGATCGGTCGGATCGTGAAGGCGTCGACTACATCAACAGCGTTGTTATAACGCTTCCGCTTTCGGGTCTCACGAGTGCGTGGGCGGACACTCTCCCCTCGTTGCTATGCCATCACCATGGTCTTGCGTGTTCGTAGGAAATTTTTGAAATTACTCGTTCCCCAACACCCTTTCGGTTCGGTGGGGGCGGAGGTCGCACGAAAGAGCAGATCGGTAAAGCACACGAGCAGTTTACCAACCGGAGCTCTCCGGAGAGATAATACTCCTCTTGCTGCATGTCAGTTGTATTGTGTTCTTGCTGGGAGCGCTGAATGCTACAAAGACACACCAGCTGCTAACGAGACCGAGCGTGAGAGTGTTCCAACCCCCTTCTACGTTGCGCATGGGCCTCCTTTTATATGATCAAGGGGTCTCCGACAGGTGGCAACGTAGACAAGGGTAAAAAGGGAAAATGAGTTGCGTTTGGTACAACTACTTGTACAGTGTATCATACCTAACCCTGACGGCAGGGGACAAAGGCATTAAATGCCCGTCTATGTCGACCAAACAGTGCAAATAGGGACCGTCAGGGGCGCCTCCGCTTGCCACGATGGCAATCTTGTCAGCGCCGCTTGCCACCACTCCATGGGCGCACACCTCTTGCCACACGCGCTTGAAAGGTCGAGGCGACACATTGGTGGATGTCTTTGGGCGCGATTCTGAGATGTGGTAGCCTGTCGCGGCAAGTGCCTTGCCGCGGTCGTCGTCTTGTCGCGTCCGGAAGCTTGTCACTCACCGGGCCTTGCCGGGACGCATGGCGCGTCGCGGCAAGTTCCTTGAGATGCCTTGGTTGGCCTTCCCGACAAGCTCCTCTTGCCGGGGTCTTGTCTCCTTGGCTTGAATACTTTGTTCTTGAATGGCTCCAAAGGAACCACGGAGGATCTTCCCGGCAAGCTCCTCTTGCCGGGGCCTTGGCGGTCACCGCGGCAAGCCTTGCCGCGGGGTGCTACAACTGCCCGTGCACAAGTTCGAGATACTAGGGTACCCCTACTCTAGTACACCGACAATGTCCCTAAACCTCAGTAAGCCTTTCTAGATGATGCATTTCCCTTCTTATCTATCGATGTATTCATCTGAGGCCACGAGCGGTATATATTCTACGAGTGGTTTATATAAAGGAGGGTCTGATAAGAATGCTGTTAGGAAAAGGCGAAACAAGTTGTGTTGATCGAGGCTCGAGAATACGTTCTTGCACCACTCCTTTCAAACACACATACCCTTTCTTCTCACAAATGTGAAATTCGGAACTACGTGTGTAATTGTTGCAACAACGATAGGGACTTCTGCCGAGGGCTCCCCGGTAGGTTCTAGTCTCTCTTTATACTGCGACCGAATCCACTGACTTCATGCACGGGGACTCGACCATCAATCCTTTCTTGTGACGAGCTGTGACTGGGTGCTCTAAAACCTCCTTAAAAGGAGGGGCAGTGGGGTAAGGTAATTGAAGTAACTAGCCAG
>CM038676.1:54235639-54302165 GCA_021605205.1 Aegilops longissima | reverse complement strand
GCAAACAACCTACTTACTCGGGTTTGTGTTTCAGTCACTCACGCAACCCACCATAAGCAAATCATAAACATATTGCAAACCCTATAGCGGGAATCCCTCATGCTTGCGCGACACGGAGGGCACAATAGGACAACACTAATAATAAAACATGCAACTCAAACCAATCATAGCAATTCATCAATCACCGATAGGACAACGAAAATCTACTCAGACATCATAGGATGGCAACACATCATTGGAAAATAATATGAAGCATAAAGCACCATGTTCAAGTAGAGGGTACAGCGGGTTGCGGGAGAGTGGACCGCTGAATATAGAAGGGGGAAGGTGATGGAGATGTTGGTGAAGATGACGGCGGTGTTGGTGAAGATCGCGGTGATGATGATGGCCCCCGGCAGCGCTCCGGCGCCACCGGAAGCAAGGGGGAGAGAGGCCCCTTCTTCTTCTTCTTCCTTGACCTCCTCCCTAGATGGGAGAAGGGTTTCCCCTCTGGTCCTTGGCTCCCATGGCTTGGGAGGGGCGAGAGCCCCTCCGAGATTGGATCTATCTCTCTGTTTCTGCGTTCTGTCCTTCTGCCCTGGCACCGTTTCCTTTATATCTGGAGATCCGTAACTCCGATTGGATTGAAACCTTCGCCCAGATTTTTCTCGTAAAATTAGCTTTCTTGCAGCAAAAGAAGAGCGTCAACCGCCTTACGGGTGGCCCACGAGAGTGGGGGCCGTGCCCTCTTTAAGTGGGCGTGGGCCCCTATCTCGTGGCCACCTCGGGCATCGTCTCGCGTTGATTCTTCCTCCCAAAGATCACAAATATTCCAAAATAATTCTCCGTCCGTTTTTATCCCGTTTGGACTCCGTTTGATATTGGGTTTCTGCAAAACAAAAAACATGCAATAGACAGGAACTGGCACTGGGCACTGGATCAATATGTTAGTCTCAAAAAATAGTATAAAAATTTGCCAAAAGTATATAAAAGTTGAATAATATTGGCATGGAACAATAAAAAATTATAGATACGACGGAGACATATCAGCATCCCCAAGCTTAATTCCTGCTCGTCCTCGAGTAGGTAAATGATAAAAAAGATAATTTTTTATGTGGAATGCTACCTAACATAATCTTGATCATATGTCTAATCATGGCATGAATATTAAGGCACGAGTGATTCAAAGCAATAGTCTATCCTTTGACATAAAAACAATAATACTTCAAGCATACCAACCAAGCAATTATGTCTTATTGAAATAACATAGCCAAAGAAAGCTCATCCCTACAAAATCATATAGTCTGGCTATGCTCCATCTTCACCACACAAAATATTCACATCATGCACAACCCCAATGACAAGCCAAGCAATTGTTTCATACTTTGACATTTCTCAAACCTTTTCAACTTTCACGCAATACATGAGCATGAGCCATGGACATAACACTATAGGTGGAATAGAATATGATGATGGGGGTTATGTGGAGAAGACAAAAAAGGAGAAAGTCTCACATTGACGCGGCTAATCAACGGGCTATGGAGATGCCCATCAATTGATGTCAATGTGAGGAGTAGGGATTGCCATGCAACGGATGCACTAGAGCTATAAGTGTATGAAAGCTCAAACTGAAACTAAGTGGGTGTGCATCCAACTTGCTTGCTCATGAAGACCTAGGGCATTTGAGGAAGCCCATCGTTGGAATATACAAGCCAAGTTCTATAATTAAAATTCCCACTAGTATATGAAAGTGACAACATAGGAGATAGTCTATATGAAGAACATGGTGCTACTTTGAAGCACAAGATATGAGACTCACTACATGAAGAACATGGTGCTACTTTGAAGCAGAAGTGTGGAAAAAGAGATAGTAACATTGCCCCTTTTTATTTATTTTCTTTTTTTTCTCTTTTTTTTCTTTGGCCTTTCTTTTTTTTTGGCCTTTCCTTTTTTTTTCTTTTCGTTTTGGGGACAATGCTCTAATAATGATGATCATCACACTTATATTTACTTACAACTCGATATTACAACTTGATACTGGAACAAAGATATGACTCTATATGAATGCTTCCGGCGGTGTACCGGGATGTGCAATGATCTAGCGTAGTAATGACATCAAAAAACAGACAAGCCATGAAAACATCATGCTAGCTATCTTACGATCATGCAAAGCAATATGAAAATGAATGCTCAAGTCATGAATATGATGATGATGGAAGTTGCATGGCAATATATCTCGGAATGGCTATGGAAATGCCATGATAGGTAGGTATGGTGGCTGTTTTGAGGAAGATATAATGAGGCTTATGTGTGATAGAGCATATCGTATCACGGGGTTTGGATGCACCGGCGAAGTTTGCACCAACTCTCGAGGTGAGAAATGGCAATGCACGGTACCTAAGAGGCTAGCAATGATGGAAGGGTGAGAGTGCGTATAATCCATGGACTCAACATTAGTCATAAAGAACTCACATACTTATTGCAAAAATCTATTAGTCATCAAAACAAAGTACTACGCGCATGCTCCTAGGGGGATAGATTTGTAGGAAAAGACCATCGCTCGTCCCCGACCGCCACTCATAAGTAAGACAATCATAAACACCTCATGCTCCGACTTCGTTACATAACGATTCACCATACGTGCATGCTACGGGACTTGCAAACCTCAACACAAGTATTTCTCAATTTAAAAATTACTCAACTAGCACGACTCTAATATAACCACCTTTATATCGCAAAACTATTGCAAGGAATCAAACATATCATATTCAGCGATCTACAAGTTTATGTAGGATTTTATGACTAACCATGTGAATGACCAATTCCTGTCATCTCTCTAAATAAATATAAGTGAAGCAAGAGAGTTTAATTCTTTCTACAAAAGATATGCCCACGCTCTAACAAATATAAGTGAATCAAAATAGCATTCTACAAATGGCGGTTGTCTATGTAAAGAGAAACAGGCAATCCAAACTTCAAATGATATAAGTGAAGCACATGAAGCATTCTATAAAGCCATACTCAAAAGATGTAAGTGAAGTGCAAAGAGCATTCTATAAATCAACCAAGGACCATCTCATACCAGCATGGTGCATAAAAAGAAATGTGAAAACTAAATGCAAAAGACGCTCCAAGACTTGCACATAATGCATGAACGAAACGAATTCGAAAACATACCGATACTTGTTGAAGAAAGAGGGGATGCCTTCCGGGGCATCCCCAAGCTTAGACTCTTGAGTCTCCTTGAATATTTACTTGGGATGCCTCGGGAATCCCCAAGCTTGAGCTCTTGCCTCTCTTCCTTTTCCTCATATCGAGACATCCTCGATTAGACACTACATCCACACAAAACTTCAACAGAAAACTCGGTAAGATCCGTTAGTATAATAAAGCAAATTACCACTCTAAGTACTGTAACAAACCAATTCATATCTTGTTTTCGCATTGTGTCTACTGTAACATAGCTTTTCCATGGCTTAATCCACTGATATAAATTGATAGATTCATCAAAACAAGCAAACTGTGCATCAAAAACAGAATCTGTCAAAAACAGAACAGTCTGTAGCAATCTGAACATCCACCATACTTATGCTATCCCAACAATTCTACCAAAATTATGAAAAATATATAAGTTGTATATAAAGACAGTTCAAAAGGAATCATAACCATTTGACATTCCAGTAAAAAATTAAAAATCACGCACTACAGCCAAAGTTTCTGTCCTGCACCGTACAAACCAACAAGTATTGTAAACATCCTAAAGGCAAACCTTGACACATTATTTTTATAATACAATGGAAATATACAAGGGGATAATTATTTTTGATGAAAAACTTCTGTAATCAAGATTCACAAAGTTTCCGTGAGCATGAACAAAGTCCAAGGCTAGCTCCCACTTCAACAATGCTTGTCTTTCTCACTTTCACTTTCCTTTTCAAAAAGTTTTTAGGTTCCCCTCTTTATTTTTTTTTGTTTTTAAACTATATGAAAGCACTCAATAGAAATAAATGACTCTCTAAAACTTCCGGGTTGTCTCCCTGGCAGCGCTTTCTTTAAAGCCATTAAGCTAGGCATTTAGTGCTCAAGTATTGAATCCACTCGGATCCCAAGGTATATCAAAGCCAATTTAAATTAACAATGATTTGTAATTTAGTAGTGAGCACAAAGTAACATATATCATGCAACAACGAAGTCTAACTCTCTTCCTATGCATCGGCATGTCATAAAAGAACAATTCATGCACACATAGTAAAGGCCAATGCATAGTATAAGCAGTTTCTTGCAATTCTATCGTGTTGGAAACATAGAGAGGTGGAGATAGAGTTCCTCTCTCATAATAATTGCAAGTAGGAGCAGCAAACACATGAATATTATATTCATCAAAATCATCATGTGCAATGGTAAAAGGCAACCCATCAATATAATCCTTAATAAGCACAAACTTCTCCGATAAAGTGTAGTAGGGAGAATTCAAAAATATAATAGGACTATCATGCGTGGGTGCAATAGCAACAATTTCATGTTTAACATAAGGAACTATAGCAAGTTCATCTCCATAAGCATAATTCATATTGGCATCTTGTCCACAAGCATAGCAAGCATCATCAAAAAGGGATATTTCAAACAAATTCAAGGGATCATAGCAATCATCATAGCAATCATCCTTCGGTAAGCACGAAGGGGAATTAAATAATGTATGAGTTGGAGTGTTACTCTCATTAGAAGGTGGGCACGGGTAGCTAATCCTCTGTTCCTCCTTTTGTTCTTCGCTCTTCTCATCATCTTTTTCATCCAATGAGCTCACTGTTTCATCAATTTCTTCTTTCATAGCTTCCTGCAAATATTAGTCTCTTCTTGGACAGCGGATAATTTCTCAATATATGGTCTAACATAGGAATTAGAAGCATAATTATCATAACAATATTCAAGTATGGCAAAACTTTCAGATTTGTAAAGAGTAGCATCATACTTTTCAATCAAAGAAGCAATTTCAAAAGCACCCTTAAAAGCAACAAATTCTTCAATTTGTTGAACATCATAGTAAATATAAACACCCTTAGCATACGAAGATACGATTCCATTATCAATAAACTCACATTGGTAGGGAAGGTGTTTCTTAGGGTTTTTAGAACAACAAGTAACATCATAAATTTCACATAAATTCCAAGCATATCATTGCAAACGTTCAATTTGATCCCATAATAGTTTCCCTTTTTCAGATATACGGTGTCGCACATAACAAGCATGCTCATCTAAAGATTTTCCCTCAACTAAGCTAGTTGGGGTTTCAGCACGAGCACATAGGGATCGAAGATGATCCAAGTAAAAAGCTTCAGTAGTGTGATAGATATTGAGTGGTTCTTCAACCATTGGAGCAGTAGGTACAACTAATTTTTTTGGTATTTTGCGTTTCCTACCCATAGCTAAAGATAGAAAACAACTAAGAACAGCAAATAAAAATTACTTAGTGATAAAGCAAACAAGCACACAAGAGAATATTCACCGCACGCTATGACTCCCCGGCAACGGCGCCAGAAAAAGGTCTTGATGACCCGCAAGTATACGGGATAGTTGTAGCCTCTTTCCATAAGTAAGAGTGTCGAACCCAACGAGGAACTAAAGTTAGAACAAATACTCTCTCAAGTCCTATCGGCCACTGATACGACTCTACGCACGCTTGACGTTCGCTTTACCTAGAACAAGTATGAAACTAGAAGTACTTTGTAGGTGTGATAGGATAGGTTTGCAAGATAATAAAGAACACGTAAATATAAACTAGGGGCTGTTTAGATAAAGAAGCAATAAAGTAAATATAGCGAGTGTGGAAAAGTGGTGGTAGGAGTTGTGGAATTGTCCCTAAGCAATTGACTATGTTACTAGACCGGTAATCACTATTGCAATTCTATTTGAGGGAGAGGCATAAGCTAACATATCATCCCTTACTTGGAATTCTATGCACTTATGATTGGAACTCTAGCAAGCATCCGCAACTACTAAAGATTCATTAAGGTAAAACCCAACCATAGCATTAAAGCATCAAGTCCCCTTTTATCCCATATGCAAACAACCTACTTACTCGGGTTTGTGTTTCAGTCACTCACGTAACCCACCATAAGCAAATCATAAACATATTGCAAACCCTACGGCGGGAATCCCTCATGCTTGCGCGACACAGAGGGCACAATAGGACAGCACCAATAATAAAACATGCAACTCAAACCAATCATAGCAATTCATCAATCACCGATAGGACAACGAAAATCTACCCAGGCATCATAGGATGACAACACATCATTGGAAAATAATATGAAGCATAAAGCACCATGTTCAAGTAGAGGGTACAGCGGGTTGCGGGAGAGTGGAACGCTGAATATAGAAGGGGGAAGGTGATGGAGATGTTGGTGAAGATGACGGCGGTGTTGGTGAAGATCGCGGTGATGATGATGGCCCCCGGCAGCGCTCCGGCGCCACCGGAAGCAAGGGGGAGAGAGGCCCCCTTCTTCTTCTTCTTCTTCCTTCACCTCCTCCCTAGATGGGAGAAGGGTTTACCCTCTAGTCCTTGGCTCCCATGGCTTGGGAGGGGCGAGAGCCCCTCCGAGATTGGATCTATCTCTCTGTTTATGTGTTCTGTCCTTTTGCCCTGGCATCGTTTCCTTTATATCTGGAGATCCGTAACTCCGATTGGATCGAAACCTTCGCCCAGATTTTTCTCATAAAATTAGCTTTCTTGCGGCAAAAGAAGAGCGTCAACCGCCTTATGGGTGGCCCACGAGAGTGGGTGTCGCGCCCTCTTTAAGTGGGTGTGGGCCCCTATCTCGTGGCCACCTCGGGCATCGTCTCGCGTTGATTCTTCCTCCCAAAAATCACAAATATTCCAAAATAATTCTCCGTCCGTTTTTATCTCATTTGGACCCCGTTTGATATTGGGTTTCTGCAACAACAAAAACATGCAATGAGAGAGGCTGCACTGAGCCTTTATCAATATGTTAGTCCCAAAAAATAGTATAAAAAGTTGCAAGTATATAAAAGTTGAATAATATTGGCATGGAACAATAAAAAATTATAGATACGACGGAGACGTATCAGTGATGCGCAAAGAGGAAGGCAAGGCACTACCAGTCCAGAGACCGGTGTATTACCTGAGTGAAGTACTGTCGACCTCCAAGCAGAATTACCCCCATTACCAGAAGATGTGTTACGGCGTACACTTCGCCGCCAAAAAGCTGAAGCCTTATTTTCAAGAGCACCCTATCACTGTGGTCTGCACAGCTCCATAGGCCGAGATCATTGGAAGCCGAGATGCCTCGGGCCGAGTCGCCAAGTGGGCCATAGATTTGGCCCCATACACCATCTACTATCAGCCTCGCACCGCCATCAAGTCACAAGAGCTGGCCGACTTCCTCGTCGACTGGGCCGAGACCCAGTACCTGCCACCAGCGCCCGACTCCACTCATTGGCGGATGCACTTTGATGGTTCCAAGATGTGCACCGGTTTGGGAGCCGGCATCATCCTTACCTCTCCCAAAGGTGACAAGCTCGAATATGTGCTGCAAATCCATTTTGCCGCCTCCAACAACGTCGCCGAGTATGAGGCGCTCATTCACGGGCTCCGGCTCGCCAAAGAGCTCGGCATCCGCCGGATCCTGTGCTATGGTGACTCTGACTTGGTGGTCCAACAATCATCGGGCGACTGGGACGCCAAAGATGCAAACATGGCGAGCTACCGTTTCCTCGTTCAGCAGCTCAGCGGATATTTTGAAGGGTGCGAGTTTCTCCACGTACCAAGAAACGACAACGAGCAGGCTGACGCCTTGGCAAGAATCGGCTCCACTCGTCAAGCAATACCAGCCGGCGTCGCCCTTCAGCGCCTCCTCAAGCCGTCTGTCAAGCCCTCACCAGAATCAGATTCCATCTTCGTGCCGGCTCCTCCTGAAGCAGTCGGATCCGACTTGAGAGTTCCAGCAGCCGGCACAGGAGTTCTGGCAGGCGGCCCGGGGGCTGCGACAGTCGTACCCGGCTTGGGGACTTCAGAACCCGGCTTGAGGACTGCAGCAGCCAGCCCGGGGACTTCAGAGCTTGACCCGGGGACTGCACCAATCGGCCCGGGGACTTCATCGATCTAGCAAGCAGCTACCGACTCCAACCCGCCGCCTCCCCGCCCGGCCGCCCTGGTCCAAGTCGCAATCCTTGCAGTTGAGGAAGTCGCAGCACCTTCATGGGCCTAACCCATCCTCAACTTCCTAGTGAACAAGGAGCTGCCGTCTGATGAGATCTCGGCCCGGCAAGTGCAACGCCGGGCCGCGGCCTACACCATAGTCAACAGAGAGCTGGTCAGGCGCAGTGTCACTGGTGTTTACCAACGCTGTGTCGAACCAGAGCAAGGCCAAGCAATTCTCAAAGATATCCACCAAGGCAAGTGTGGCCACCACGCGGCTTCAAGAGCACTTGTCTCCAAAGTTTTCCGCCATGGTTTTTTCTGGCCGACTGCCCTAGAAGACGCCAAGGACTTGGTCCAGAAATGCAAAGGGTGTCAGAAGTTCTGTTCCAAGCCACATCAGCCGGCTTCTGCACTCAAGACTATCCCCATCGCCTAGCCCTTTGCCGTCTGGGGCCTGGACATGGTAGGGACGTTCAAAACAGCACGGGGTGGCATGACTCATCTACTTGTCGCAGTGGACAAGTTCACCAAGTGGATAGAAGCCAAACCAATCAAGAAATTGAATGGTCCGACTGTTGTGACATTCATATCCGACATCACCATCCGGTATGGCAATACCGCACAACATCATCACCGACAATGGCACAAACTTCACCATGGGCGCCTTGGCCCGTTTCTGCGCGACACAGGGCATCCGACTGGACTTAGCGTCCGTTGCCCACCCGCAGTCAAACGGTCAAGTCGAGCGAGCAAACGGCCTCATCTTGTCCGGCATCAAGCCCCGGCTGGCCGAGCCTCTGGAGTGTTCGGCTGGCTGCTGGCTCGATGAGCTACCAGCTGTCCTCTGGAGCCTGCGCACAACTCCAAACAAGTCAACCGGCTTCACTCCTTTCTTCCTCGTCTACGGTGCCGAAGCCGTCATCCCAACGGACAAAGAGTTCGACTCCCCTCGAGTCACCATGTACACCGAGGGGGAAGCAGAAGAAGCACGACAAGACGGCGTCGACTTGCTCGAAGAGGGCCGGCTATTGGCACTCAGCCGGTCCAGCATCTACCAGCAGAACCTACGCCGATACTTCAACCGGAAGGTCAAGCCGAGATCTTTCCAAGAAGGAGACCTTGTGCTCCGGCTGATCCAGCGAACAGCCGGTCAGCACAAGCTCTCAGCACCTTGGGAAGGCCCCTTCATCATCATCAAAGTATTGGGCAACGACCCCTACTACCTGATCGACGCTCAGATGCCTCGAGCACGCAAGAGGGACGCCTCCGGCAAGGAGAAGGAGCGGCCATGGAATGCAAATTTCCTCCGAAGATTTTACAATTAATGCAGTATGTACCACGCCACCCTTTGTATTAAAGTACGAAGACTCCGGGTCCCCCGAGAAGAGCTCGGGGACTACCCTCTTTTATCTGTATGATAAAGGTTATGCCTACAAGTATGTCACCTTTTTGTTATGCCGCTTGGCACCGGGTTCGACCAGTCGGCCCGGGGACTTGCCGTCTGGAACTATGAAATGCTTCCTGCAGCCGGACAAGTAATGTGTGGCACTTAAGCCATCTCCTGCCAGAAGCCGCAGCTCGCAGAGCGACTGATTGGCGGGCAGGAGCAAGGTAGAAAGGGTGCCCACATGAAAAATGGCTAAGGACTCAAAGCATTGCATAGTTTAAGCCGGTTTCCAGCCTTTTTTACAACCAACTGTTCAGCAGTCGGCTGGCCGTTTCCTATTCAACTTGCTAAAACTCTAAAACGGCTAAGTACTCGCCTTCCCAAGGTAGCTAGGAACTTGACCCAGCAACAGACCGCAGAGCGACTGTTTGGCTGACAAGGCGGCAACCAAGGGAAGGCAGCAAAGGAAAAAGCCAAAGAGCGATAAGCAAGAAGAATCGGAAGTCGGGAAAATATTTACACAATAAGGGCCCTTGGCCTATCTCCAACGAAGTTTAGATACACTTTGCGGGTGGAATTGTGCAAAATTAACAAGTTCATTTGAGACTAATAGACAGGCGAAACAAAAGATAAAGTGGCAGCATAGGAAGCGGCAGAAGGGTTCGGAGGATCGAAGGAGTCGGCGGTGCCAGTCGCCGGAGCGGCCGGCTGGTCGGTCTCTGCTTGATCGCCTCCGGCAGTAGCTGGCTCGGTCGGACGCAGCTCGTTGCTAGAGGCGCGGTCGAGCTGAGGCTGGCCGTCCGCTCCGACCTCTGGCGCCTCCCCTTCACCTCCCTCCTCCGACTCGCCTTCCTCCTCGCCGCTGGAGTCGATCACCTCCGCCGAGTCCTCGCCATCAGCCGGGTCCAGCCCGAACAATTCTGGCGGCGCCTCGTCGCCGTTTTCAGCCTGCTCTGGGACGAAGACGCTGGTGTCGGTGTACTCGGCGATCGACGCCGCGCGCTTGACAAGATCGTCCTCCATGCCGCCAACTCTTCTTGAGCCTCCAGCCGGGAACGTGGCCAGCTGGGCTAGACTCAGCCCAGGGTACCACGCCTTGACGAACTCCAAGGCCCGGCGTGCCCCAGCCCGGGCCGAAGAGCCCTTCCAGGCCTCAAGACGGCCGGCCGCTACCTCCAGCCAGTCGGTAGTCCGACCGAGTCTGTGATGCCGGCATGTCCGCCATTGGCGGTGATCGCTCAGGCGCCGACATCGCTGAAGCCGGGCGCGGATCCGGTGAGCGGCGGCCGGGCCTCAATGCTCGGGATCTGCTCGCTAAGGGATCGGGGGGCGTCGACGGCAATCTTCGCACCGTACGCCCTCCGCCCTTCGCGATCAGCTTCGATGGCCCGGTTGGCGGCGTCCCAGTGGCCAGGGAAGAAGTCTGCCAAACGAAAGCATAGAGCAAAATTAAAGACGAGAAGCCGGCTTGACCAACAGCCGGTGGCGCAAAGAACAATGAGGAAGACTCACCATCGACTATGTCCTCGATCTCGTGGAAGCCGGAGGTCAGCATCGCCTCTTTGTCAGACCAGGAGGAGCACTCGCTCGCGAATTCAGCAAGGAGACCGGACTCCTTGTCCTCCGCCTCCTTCTGAGCCTTCTTGAAGAGCTCCTTCTGTTCTGCCAGTAGTGCGGCCAGCCGGTCGCGCTCTTCAGCCAGCTGGCTACACTCTTTCTCCTTGGCACGAAGCACGTTGTTGGCTTCACCCAGCTGCTCCTGTAAGGTGGCGTCGGCTTCTGCGGAAGAAAGAAGAAAGTAAGGCGTTAGTCGCCAGCAAAGAAATACAGTCGTCGGGGAGATCCGACCCGACTGCTCACCAGTCGGCCCGAATCTCGGGGACTACAGCCCGCGGGTGCGCCAGCACGCCCCCGCGGAGAAAATAAGAAGACGTACTCCGGCTGTCCGACAAGTCGGCAGTCCTCTGAGCCAGCTCCTGGACGTTGGAGTTGAAGGCGGTCACGCGGAGATTGTGGTAATCCTATGACATAAAATTCAGATGAGTGTTAGTACTTGGAACTCGCCGATTAGAGTTTCAAGTCGCCTGCTCTGCAGCCGGCCCAAAACTCGGGGACTACACCCAGTGGGTGCGCTGGTGCGCCCCCACCGAAAAGCACAAGAAACAAAAACGAAGAAAAGAACGTATCTGAATGGCTTCTCGCGCTGCCAGGTGCGCCTTGTTGCAGTTCTTAAGGGCCTCGCTTTTGGCCCGGATCTTGTCTTGGACGCCCAAGAGCGCCCGATTCAGCGGGCCCGTCCCGCCTCCTTGCACCCACCCAGCGGGCGCGGCGCTCGTCGCCTCGGTGTCCGGGATCGAGGAGCTCGCGGCGCCGGTCTCCAGCGGGCGTGGTGCAGAAGCCGCCTTCGCAAGACGGCGACGCGTTGGCACGCCGACCCCAAGATCCAGGCCCGCCACCACTTCTCCAGGCGGAGGCACCGGCAAGTCCGCCGGCCGCCCGCCCGGAGCGCTCCCAGACGGCGGTGGTGGTGGCACGAGCACATCCGGCATGGAGGTGTCGCCGCCGTCTCGTTCCTTAATCGAGTTCTCACCGCCGGCCTCCCTGATCTGCGCCGAGAACTCCGGGGGTGGCGGAGCAGAGTTCAGAGGAACGACGAAGACCGCTGAGTGGTGATGCGCGGCATCTTCGGCCCGTTTCTTCACCGTGTCAGCGGCTGCGGCCTCTGCCAATTTCTTCTTGGCAGCGGCCACCGACTTTTCGGCCTCCGCCTTCTTCAGGCGGGTGGCCTCCTGCTCTTCGCGCGCCTCCCGCGTGTTTCGCTCCCTCACCTCCCGAAGGTCGGCGGCCGGGTCAATCCGCCGAGCTGTGGCGGAAGTCTCCGCCGACCCCATGATGGAGGCGGCGACCACCTTCTCAAGAGAGAGGGGAGCCCTGGACCCAAGGAAAACAAAGTAGAAGACTCAGAACAGATCGATGACGAGAAGACAAAGATGCAAGGTAGGAAAGCACTTACACGAAAACCAGCTGCGGCGTCTTCACTTCCCTGCGGAAGCGGTTGACCTTCGCGGTCGCCTCTTCCCACTTGGTCGCCGCAGCCGTGCCCTTGGGCTTCTTCGGCCGGCTGCCGAACAAGCTCGGCGCGGCCCTACGCTTCTTCGCGCCGCCTTGGGTGTCCGGCGCGGCAGAGGAGCTCGCGCCAGGCTGGCCGGCCCCCGGCTGGTGGTGTGTGGCGACTTCCCCCGCATCATCATCAGGCCAGTCCTCGAGGCTGGCCCAAGCCTCGCGCCGCCTGCTCTGCCGCCTCCTCCCTCGGCGTCGTCTTCCAAGGCCGCCACCCCCCAAGTCGTGGTCGTCGACATCGCTTTCCGCCTGTCAGGGAGGAATTCGCGGGCCAGCCCCGCTGTGCCGGCTGCTGGCTGGAGGAGAGGGCTTTGGCCGAAGACCGGTCGGTCAGATATGACAAGACGGACTCGGCGACAAGGAATCAGAGGAACCAGAAAAGTAACGACTCACCATGGGCGGAGGATTGGCGCGCGAATACGGCTCCTTGCCAAACTGCCACTCTTCCGAGAGCTCGCAGTTCGCAAGGTAGTTCACCATGTAGGCCACCTCTTCGTGAGGCATCTCCTTGGTGCACATCCGGCTTGGATCCCGGTTGCCGCTCATCTGACAGATCATGTGAGGACGGCCTTGAAGCGGGAGCACTTGGTGCGACACGAAGGCGGCCAGCAAGTCGGGCCCGGTCAGGCCCTCCGACTGCGTCATCACTCGGAGTCGGCCGACGGCGGCGGCTCCAGCAGGCATCAACGTCCTGGCCCGGTACGACCAGTTGGGCTGCCTCCCAGCCGGCGCGCCGGCTGCATAAGCCGGCAGGTTGACCCAGTCGCCCTCCGCGAAGACGCTCTTCACGTAGAAGTACGACCGCCGCCACATCTTCACCGACTTTATCAGTGTGATGGGGGGAAATGGGTTGTCGGCCCCCGTCCTCCGCACCACGATGAACGTGCTGCACTGAGCCGGCACGCCTGCGAGGTGGGTGCCAAGCTTGGTGTAGAAGAACTCCCCCCATAGCTCGAGGGTGGGGAGGATGTCGAGGAAGCCTTCGCACAGAGTGACGAAGGCGGACAACGGCACCATCGTGTTTGGGGTGAGGTGGTGCGGCTGGAGTACGTAGAACTGGAGGAAGGAGCGGAAGAAGCCGCTCACCGGCAGACCGAGGCCGCACAGGCAATGCGAGCGAAAGACAACCCGCTCGCCCTCCTCCGGCGCCGGCGAGATTTCTCTCTCCGGCGCGAGGCGTACCTTCACAAATTCCTTGCTGGGCAGCCGACGCGTCTTGCGGAGGAAGTCGATGTGGTCATCGTGAACCTCGGAGCCGTCCCACGCCCTGGAGCGCACCGCGGGGGGCGCGACGGTGGAAGAGGAGCTCATCGGGAATGGGTCGCCGCGACGCTCGACGTAGTTTGGGGGCGCGGCGACGAGAGGAAGAAGGAAGTGGAGGCAAGAAAAAGGAGGCAATGAGGAGGGGGGACAAGCGTGCCCTGCCTCTCCCCCTCCCCCGCCTACTTATAGGCCCACGGGCTGCGAAGCCGAGGGGGCGAGCGTGGGATTAACTGCGCCGTTACCCCACGCCCCCCATGATCCTAACCACGTGAGTTACTGCGCGCAGTAACTCCACGGGAATCTCAACCGCCCGCTTCGGCCGCGGCGGATCCGCTCGAGCGCCGAGGAGGGTAGTGGCGGGCCCGGACCGAAGACGTGTCCCATCGCGCGCGTAAGCGGGCAGACTGGCCCGGCCGCACACCACCACGTGACGGGCCCAGAACGGGCAGTGGCACGAAAGCTTAGCTAGCACGCCACTTGGCTCCCGCCAAGGCGTTCGAAAGTTTGGTCAAGACGGGTTGGGGCGAGGCCACTCCAACCAGTCGGCTTGGCAGAAACGGACGAAGCTCCACCTCGGACACCGAGAGAAGGAAACTGCTGAGGCTCGTCGACCGATCACCCGCGGCGCCTCACCAGCTTCAGGGACTACTGTCGGAGTAATGGGCCACGGGTAGGATGACCCGAGGCCCAAAACCTTTCAAGACATCGGGGCTGACTGCGCCCCTCAAGACGACGAGACGAAGAGCCGCCTTCTGAAAGCCGACTGAAGGAGTAGCCGGCCTCCCATAAGCGGTCGAGTCCTGGATGCAAGGCCGAGTTGAGCCGACTCCCGCCGGGAGGCTTCCAGAGAAGCCGGCCCCAGGGAGTTGGCCCGCGACACCTGCAGAGCCCGTGCCCTCGCCAGAGGTGACGAGACGGGAGTGGCTCAGATATCCCATCCCTCTTCCAGATCGAGCAAGCATGGCCCACGATTACCGTCATCGGCGGAGATCTCCGCCCGGCCAGCTTGTTGCCACGGCTTCTCGACATCGCCCGCATGGGCGGAGTCCTGTTCCCACGACGGCCTGTCTGTACGGCCCAAGGACGATGGGCCCCGCCAGTCAGCGAGACTCCAGAAGACGGCGAGAGCCCTACCAGTCGGACCCGAGGGAGGTCGCCCCCTAGGAGTCGGCCGGCCCCTTCCTTGGGACCCACGCGCCATTTATCCGACGAGATAGGGAGTGGCTACAATAATCGCCCGCCAGGCGGCGGGGCTATAGCCATGACCTCCTGACCAAGCCTGCGTCATTAGAAGACCCACCAGTCGGCCTGTCGGCCCGTATCCCACCGGTCGGCGGGACCCACCAGTCGGCGGGCCCCGGCATTCGGCGGAGAAGCCGACAACAGAAGAGACTGACGGCCGGGCCCTACACCCGGCCGGATTACCAATGTACCCCTGGGGGGTAGGCCCCAGGGCACCCATGCAAAGGGTTCCGGACCTGAGATAGTTAGACCAGATCATAGAGGAAAGGGAAGAGCTAGCCTTGCCTTCTCCTACCTCTAGCACACAGCTCGGGGAGCACTTGTGTATTCACTTGAGCCTTAGTGATCATGCGGAGACCCCGCAGAGCAGGATTAGGGGCGTTATCTCCTAGAAGAGCCCCGAACCTGGGTAAAGTCCGCCGGCGTTCTTGTCTACGCCTCATCCCGCTTCCGGGCACCGGCGACGTTCTACTCGCTCCCACCATGATAAGCCATCCTTTAGCATATGTCGCACCCAACCCCCGACAGAAGGGGAAATAAAACTAAACAACAAATAACCTTACATGCAGGTCCCACAGCGAACCCACAACCCCGAAACACCAGAGTACTTCAAATCATGGGAGCTTAGTATCTCTATAGATACTAGAAGGATATTTTGTGAGGAGGGAGGCAAGAACATTGTGGTGGGATTAAGACAGGACCACCTCTCTATCAAAATTTCTTTCTTTCCCGTGGAGAGGTCATTTTTGATAAGCCCATGTGATCGCGTCCTACCAACTTTATCTTTAGATATTAAGAGCTAAATGCTGGTATTTTCTTGATGAAGAGAAATATCTTGCTTTAGAAAGAAGATACTATATCAATTCGATACCAATTATACCCGATCTCTCCAAAGACACGGTATTCACCCCACGCAGCGACGCGTGTGGTTGTTGTTTACCTTTGGTTTTTTTTTTCCATGGCAAATGTTGGTATATATTGTGTGTAGTACCAAAGGTCAACTAAGAAGCAGGCTTGTGTGTAGTACAAATCAATCCCAAAATATATGAATATTTTGTGAGGAAGGAGGGGAGAATGTGCTGGGATTAAGACATACCACCTCTCTCTGTCAAAGTTTTCTTTCTTTAAGGGGAGAGCTCAACTTTGATCATAAGCCCATGTGATTGTGCACTACCAGCTTACCTTAATAAGAGCTAAATGCCGGTATCTATTGTAGTGCTCCCTCTGTCCGAAAATACTTGTCGAAGAAATGAATAAAAATGGATGTATATAAAACTAAAATACGTCTAGATACATGCATTTCTCCGACACGTATTTTCGGACGGAGGGAGTACAAAAGGCCAACTATTGATGATTCATGTAGCTGAGGAATATTTGTTCTCCAGCAAGGTGTTGGTTCCATAGTTGTATTTTTTTTTTTTTTGCGGGGGTTCCATAGCTGCATTAGCTTGATAGTCCCTTCGTTTTATGCAGAAAATGATTAGCCTGACAGTACCTCCGTCTTAAATTACTTGTCTCATATTTTTGTTAGGTACGAATGTATCTAACATTAAAATATGTCTAGATCTATCCATATCTAGATAAATTTAAGACGAGTAATTCAGAAATGAGGGAGTAGATGATATCCCTAAGAATGGTATCACCTCCAACATGTTTCAACAAAGTGGTATATATAAAGTGGCCACTACCTGTAACAAGTCGGAGAAATAGGCAAATCGTTAGCCTAATATAGCGTGCAGTCTCGTAACTGAGGAACTGGTTGCATCTTTTCGAACATTTCATTTGACTCTCATGGTAGATGACGGTTGTTTCCATTCATCTCAGCCACGGATCCCAATATTACCTCTGTTCCAAATAACTTGTCTTAAATTTAGTGTATATCGACAAATCTAAAATAAGTAATTCGAGAGTAGCTACCACGACTCGGTACACCAGCAATTATGCAAATCTGTGCTTTCAATCTATTTAACCCTAGGGTCGTTGGACCAAACCTACTTATATACGGATCCAACATGCATGACGACATGCAGAAGTAACTCTCAGTTCGTACGCCGAAACTACTGGGCGGACGACAGTGCCCGGCCGAACTATGCACGATGGCTGATTGAACGGCTTGATACAGTACATCTTGTGTAAATGGACGTCTTGATGGGTAGCATCGTGTGTAAATCGTCCATACTTGTCGTGTGTATAGCAGCGTTCTTCGTACGCATACCAGACAGCACTGCTCCGAAACAGTGATAGCACATTGTCCGAACCAATCCAATGCATGCATGCATGCTCAAATCGGCCTGCCCAAAATACTGCAATGCATAACTCTTTATGTGAAGAATCTTAAGCAGGAGCTACTACTTTTACTATTATTACAGATAGCAACAATTTGTAAGAATGCAGGAGTAACCGAGGAAGCTGTGAGCCTGTAGGGAACGACGGTTCAGTGTTCAGATTCAGATAGTTCCGTTCGTCTCTCGAACCAACCTTTGGCAATACACATAGTCAATTATTATTTCTCCTAAAAAACATATAAGCTTGTAAATTTGTCCGAAAAAACGATCAAAATTAATCGAAACCGCAGAGGCCTAGGGTGACACTTGTGCTTAAACCGACAAACACGTCGAAACAATATGCCTAACATTATTGAACAGAGAGAGTACGTGGCCCCGGTGCACGTTCGGTTTGGTTTGGTTTGGTCACCATAGAGTTGGGCTGTGGTCACTTTCGGACGATGGATGTTCAGCTATAGGCAGGAAAGCGATGGCTTCAGAAGTTCAGACTTGCTTGGGTTCCAAGTGAACTGATAAATTTGGTACCATACATGTATATTGGATGGGTGCAAAATGTTGCTCTCTTAGCTTCATTTTCGCCAGTAAAACAACCCCTCCTTCCTGCACACGCAAGCCTGCTTCGTGGGCGACGGTTGTCGTGAGATCGACACAAGTGGCTGCCGTTGGGGAGACGCCGACACAAAGACAGAGACATTCACACTGGGCCAGAAGAAGGCCGGCCAGCCAGTTCGGAACGGCGAAATCGTGTAAAAACTTACGCCGATTTTGCATGTATAATAATTCGATTTACACCGTCGATCAATTAGAACGTACTCCTACACTACACATCTCATAGGGATCATTTATTTCATTTATGCCTGGTGACAAGGCAACGTGCTGCGCTGCCATAGGCACGTGTGGAGATGAAATGCCTGCATGCCATGTCATGTGGCCATGCTATGGCAGCTAGCTTCCAAGATTGCTGCGCGTCGAGTTATATCACTGGTACAGTAGTACTGCCTAAGATTTGTACAGGCCCATGCATCGTATCTTATGGACCGATTCATTATTGAACATTAATCTGCGCACGGGCAATTCATGTCACAGTCCGGAAATGTCGTGTTGAATACCACCCCTCGCCCAAGAAACAAACCATGGAAAATCAGCTTGAGCTAAGCAATCGTCAGAAAGATGGATCCAATTAACTAACTATTTTCATGGCTTTCTTCCGTCAGTAACAACAACAAAGGCTTTCAGTCACAACAAGGCAACAAGTTGGAGTAGACTAGAGTTGAAACCAATAAGATTCAAAACTAAATTATGGTTCTGACACGTGGACAACTAACTTTCATGCATCCCTGTTCATAGCTACTTCTTTGATGATATTTTAGTCCTTCAGATACCTCTTTTTGCGGACTCCTCCCAAGTCAAGTTGGGTCTACCGTACCCCAATCTCTATTGACATATTAAAAAAAACAAGTTCAACATAGCACGGTTGAGCAACGATACTCTTATCTTAAGTAGGACCAAACAAACTATGCTCCTTCGAAATTGGTCTATAAGTTCTTATTCAATGTAAATGGGTCTAAAAGTTGGTCATGGTTTCTTTCGAAAATTTCAATTTTTTTCTTTTAAAAGTCGGTTATGATTATCTCTAAAGGTTTTGTCTTACATTTCTTTCTTTCATCATCTATTTTTGGTTTTGTGAATTTTTTGACTTGTTTCGCTGATATCTGCTTCAACTTTATTTGGCAAGCCAATAGCATCGATTCTTCTTTTTGGGGGAAGGATAGGATATATTATAAAAGTTTGCGATAGTGCCGATTCCTTTTTTTTGGGGGATCCGATATGTTATAAAAGTTTATCAGAACTACAAAGCATCTGAAACATAATAAAAATTATATCAAGATTCCGAGATCACCGAACGACCACAACAGCCGCAAAAACGAGACGTCGATGCGCCATTGTCGCTGCTCCCCCACCAGAGCCGGCTTGACCTTATCGATGATAGCCGAGAAGTCTTCACGCGCGTGCCTCTAAGGATCAGCACTCTGAAGTCACAGTCGTCGTTGTTGAACCCTTGCATAGATTTGAAGAATCTGACACCAAATCTTGCCACATGACGAGAAACCCTCGTAGCTCTTTCAATATAACATTGAAATGACAACTAGACTATATATTAGTATGTAATCACGGTAAAATTGAAATGACTGGTAAATCACGATGATTGTGTATAACTCTTTTGTGTTTGGTTGGTTGATTCCCCTGTAAGTTATTGACTTGGCTCCCAAACTTCTACTAGACTCGCTTGACCTGCTTAGTTCGTACACATACCAATGCTGCTAAGAAACATTGGTAGTACATTGTCTGATCCAATCCAAAGCATGGATGATTAGCTTGCCCAAAATTATTGAATGCTTATTCTTGCACATTATAAAAGACAACAACTTGTGCGTAAAATATGTCAAAACTTTATCATTATTCTGTTTCTTCTTAAAAGGTAATAACAATGCCAGTAATTAAATATTCCTTAGAAAACTTCATTATTTTGTTTGTGTTCCGGTTTTTATTTTATTTTACTTCTTCTTAAAGGGTAATAGCAAAGCCACTAATTAATTCTTACATAAAAAACTTCACTGTTTTGTTTTGTTTTTGTTTTTGTCTCATTTCATTCTTCTTAAAGGGTAATAAAAATGCCACTAATTCATTCTCCCTTAGAAAACCTCACTACTTTGTTTTTGTTTTTGTTTCATTTCATTCTTCTTAAAGGGTAATAAAAATGCCACTAATTCATTCCTTCTTAGGTAACTTCTTTTTTTTGCAAAAATTCGACTATTATATGCTTATCTTGCATATTATAAAAAGCGCAATTTTTGAGTACATTGTATGCAAGTCTTGACATTGTTTGTTTTAGATTATTTTTCATTCTCTTTCTTCATGAAGGGTAATACATACCACTAATTCATCCTTCCTTAGAAAATTTCGTTATTTATGTGTAATTTCATTATTGTATGCTCATTCTTATGTATTATAAGAAATCACAATTTTGGTGTGAATTGTGTGAATTTTTTCATTATTATTTATTCTTAAAGAGTAATACCAATGCCACTAACTTATTCTTACTTAGGAAACTTCATTATTTTATTTTTTACTTGTTATTATTTTTCTTTCAGGATAATATCAATGCCACTAATTAATTACTTGTTACAATTTTTATTTGGCAAAACTTCCACTATTATATGGTTATTCTTGAATATTATAAAATTTATATTTTTGTGTAAATAGTGTGCAAATATTACCAGTCTTTGTATTATTTTTCTTTATTTTCTGATGTAAAGGGCAATACTCATGCTACTAATTCATTCTTTTTAGAAAACTTATTTTTGCATCTTTATTAATTTTATTTTTGTTCATTTATTATCTTTTTTCTTATGTCTTACTATGTCTTTTTTTATTATATTTCAGAGCAAGATCAAGTATGTGATGGGCTTTTATATATTGGTTGCATTTGGCCGAGTGCTCCTCTAAAAAAGTTGATTGAGACCAAACTTTTTTTTAACGTGTGTATTTATTTATCTTTTGTGAAAAACGTATTGTCTTTATTTACTCATAAGAAAAAGTAACCAATACAAATATGATCATTTTTTATCTCCCATCCATGCACTGATATTTCAGGGTCCAATTTTAATTTTATTCTTTGTTTTCATTTTACCTTATGTAGAAAAGAAAAGATGAAGATTTTTATAAGGCTGCCATGTTAGAAAATCGTTCTAGTCAAACTCAACCAGCAGAAAATTGAAAGGCACGCAACACGACCGAGCAGTTTGCATGTATCTGCATGCATGCATGGCGTAATACTACAGGGCAGCACATACACCAATCGCAAACCAACTTGTGGTTGGATGGTTAGAGGGACTGTGGTATCCCCAGCCCACCAGGGTTTAAATTCTGGTGCTCGCATTTATTCCTGGATTTATTTTAGGATTTTCGGAGGTGCTCATAGGGGTAGGGTGTGTGTGTGCGCGCGCGTTCATAGGGGTGAGTGTATGCGCGTGTATATGAGTGCTTTTGTCTCCTAGCCAATCCCTTTACTCTCATTTCCATTATGTAGTTCATTTTTTTTGAAGAGTCAAATCATACCTACTTTGACCAAGTTTGTGGATATGAATGCTAAACATATATTGTTAGATTCATCATATGATGTAGTTTTATATTTCATATATTTGATATTATAGATATAGATAGTTTTTTCTATAAACTTGATCAAACTTTGTAAAGTTTGACTTTTCAAAAAAAATAATATATACTGCATTATGGAAGTAGCATCAACTCGTACCAATGCAGAAGTTTGTTTCAGATGCCGATGGTTCCTCGGACCAATCTTTGGGAATATAGATAGTCTACTACAAACTTCTCTGGTAACAACATTGCCAAATTTATCAACAACCCTTAGGCCTTTTACAATGCAAGTTGCTTAAGAAAGTGCTTCCTAAAATAAAGCGATTCTTTCTTAAGCAACACTGTTTATCTCTACAGAAGTGATGCTTAATTAAGCATCTGCCCTTTATAAATAAATATCAGTGCGTAAAGAAAACTGATTTATTTTTCTAAACACCTCTACGAAGCACCTTGCACTGGACAAGGTCGTACATGGCTGTGTGCGCATCAATCGCTGCGGAGGCCTAGGGGTGAGACTTGTGTTTAAACCGACAAACAATTGGGTTTGGTATGGTTTTGGTTTGGTCCACAGGAGAGTTGGGCTGTTGTCACTATCGGACAACGGATGCTCAACTATAGACCCGAAGACGATGGCTTCAGAGTTCAGACTTACTTGACTTCCAAATGCACTGGTAGATTTGGACATTTGGTACCTACCATACGTGTATATTGGATGAACGCAAGATGTTTCTCTCGTGGCTTCACAGACACAACTCGCTGGTATGTGACCAGTACTTGCTTGCATGTGGGTGTGGGTAGATCACAGTTGTCATGAGATCGACACGAGTGACAGTCGGGTGAGACGCCGACACAGGAACACAGACGTCGGCACCGCGCAGAAGAAGGCCGGCCGCGCGTTTTGGAACGTATGTCGCCGCAATTTTGCTTAGGAAACACTATATTAGATACACTTATTTCAGTGACAACTAATTTCGGAGGAAGGTTGTAGAACAACATCACCGCGGAGCTTCGCGGTGGTGCCATCCTTCGCGATTGAGTTTTATCTATGGCCGGGGACAAAGCAACGTGCTGCTGCTTGCATTGCAATGCCTGTACGGCTGCACGTACGCTTGTCATGCTCTGGCAGCAGCTAGCTTCCAAGATCACTGCAAATCTAGTTACGTCGCTAGTACCTAAGATTGCTACAGGCCATGCATGCATCGTACGTATGGACCGGTGCATTATTGAACATTTATCTGCACGCTCGTGCAATTCACGTCACGGTCCCGGATCGTGTTCAATGCCACCCCTGGACCAAGGTAGCAAGGTAAATCATATAGAAATCCAGAAATTTGTTTCCAACGGAACAGAGAATGCCACCCCTGGCACACAAGTCTTCTTGTTTCTGCATGGCCTCTCTATGGTGAGGGTTGGGTCGATTTTCGTCTACGGCGAGGTCAGACTAGGAGATTAGAAAGGGCGATGACACCTATTTGTTAGATAGAAGAGTAGAGTTATATTTGTATTCAAACTTCTATCTCTTCTTCCTCCCGTGTAGTCTTCTGTCTCTCTCTCTCGTGTAATTCTGGAGAGTCCTAGTGATCTCCCAAACTTGTAACCCACGATAGATTATCAATATATACAGCGGCCCGAGACCAAAGGGTTCAACGCTTCCTCCAATCTTTACATGGTCATCAGAGCCAATCCTCATCGCATCTAGCAATCTCGAGAAAGCCTTCAACCCCGAGAGGAAAACCAAGCTAGCCACGGTATCGAAGCCATGGCAGGAACCAATGCATCCACCGCCTCCGCCTCTACCTTCTCCACCCTTAGCACATCCACCGCAGGCGCCCTGACCACCCAATTCGCCGGTACCTCCTACGCCTCCTCTTCCAGCAACGGCGCTAGCTCCCTCGGGTCACCTCCGTCAGAGAAGCTGACGAGGACGAATTTTCTCCTCCGAAAGGCCATCGTGCTACCCCAGGTCAAGGGGGCACAGATGGAGCACTTCCTAGACGCCACAAGCATGGCGCCTCCTGCCACCATCACCATCATCAAGGATGAGAAGGAAGAGCAGGTCTTCAACTACCACTACAAGAAATATGTCAACTAGTGACCTTCTGTCAGTGACCCTGGAAGAATTGGTCATAGATCTATGACCATTTCAGACCAATTGGTTAAAAGCTGTTCGAGGGGCTCCAAACCCTAAACCATTGCGACCATTTTGGTCGAAGGTCGTAATTTCCTTACGAAAAAGGTCATAAAAACAAGCAGCTAGTCCGCCCTTATTTCTAGTTGTTAACGACCAATATAGATGGTCATAGCCTTGTAAACTGTGGTGGGTTGCTATGACTAGGCGCCACCTCATCAGTTTTGCCTATGTGTCATGTCCATGTGGCGTTTTGCCCTAGGTTGTGAAGCAACCTATATTTCTATCATTCCCAAAATTCCCAAAAAATCTCATAAATTCTTTGGGTCATATCTTCGTCGAATATGTAAAAACATTCCTTGCTTAGTTCAAAATAATTCGAAAATATTCATTTTCCTATTCTGTCAAAGCAAAGACTTTGTGAAGGAAGTACCACTTTGGCAATATCCAAATGGTATCCATTTTCTCTGATGCTTTCCTATGCCCAAATAACCATCCTCCACCAAATGCCAGCTCAATCCATTCATTATTTTGAGCCCAGCTTCAACATTCGTATTTATGTCCAAAGTGGTAGTTTGTAAAGCAAGTACCACCAAGGCTCCTCCTTTTGAGGTGAAAATTTGTGAAGACGGTCTTCTTAGTAACTGATCATCCTCAGCCAAAACTCACGCCCATTAGCCATGTGCATTTCCCGTATCGCAAATCAAACACTTGGCTGCTTATTCATGTTTGAGCATCGATCGGTCTCCTCGTGAGAATCTTATGTTGTGATTTTCTTCCTAGCACCTACCTGGGGAGTGCCCAACCCACTAGACATGCCTAGGCCGCCCAGAACACATGGCAACGCCACGGTCACGCGGTGACCACGCGGCGGGCATCTTGAGCTTCTGGCAGCTCTAGAGTTGGGGCCCTCGGCCAACATCCAAACCTCGATGTCTCGCCATCAAACCATGTATTTATGATTAAATAGATACTTATTTACCTAGAAATGATTTTTGGAAAAAATAAAGAGCAAACTATGAGGCAGCTGCAGTTCAAATTTGACCCGTTTCCAACTGAATCGATGGGAATTTGTCTTTTTCACCAGAGGTGGATCAAAAATTTTGACACCCAACCATTTTGTCAATTGTGCATTATATATGGCCTAGTATTTCATAAAATTGATTAGGTCCAATTTTGCAACAATTATTTGGTAGTTCCTTCACAAAAAACCCTCCTTTTGGGCACTCGGAAAATGAAAAATGAATTATCCGTGCAAAGATAATGAAAACTTCCTTAGGAAACATTGTTTGGAATTCCAAGATGCACCATCGTGCACAATATGAGATAATTTGAACAAACTATGCCATGAATGTGGCCATAAGATTGATCATTTGGCTTGAAAGCCATGAATCTTCACGCATGATAGCTCATTTCTGAGAACACTTTTTTAAAATAATTACCGTATTAAAAGTTTATTATTTTTCCTGGAAACTTGGTCACATATAATGACACAATGCGAAGGTTTTCCAATTTTTTTGATTTTTATGAATTTTTTATACCCGTTTCAAAATGCGGCCAAAACGGCGGGCTTGACCGTTCCTAGCTAGTGGTTGAATCTTGGAAATTTTTTGGTGTTTATATGATTAAATAGATACTTATGTACCTAGAAATGATTTTTGGAAAAAATAAAGAGCAAATTATGAGGCAGCTACAGTTCAAATTTGACCTGTTTCGGTTTAATCGATGCAATTTGTTTTTTTCACCAGAGGTAGATCAAAACTTTTTTCACCCAACCATTTTGTTAATTGTGCATTAAATATGGCCTAGTATTTTATAAAAATGATTTGGTCCAATTTTGCAATAATTATTTGGTAGGTCCTTCATAAAAAAAAACTACTTTTGGGCACTCGAAAAATGAAAAATAAATTTTCCGTGCAAAGAAAATGAATACTTCCTTAGGCAACATTGTTTGGAATTCCAAGATGCACCCTTGTGCACAATATGAGATCATTTTAACAAACTATGCCATGAATGTGGCCATAAGATTGATCATGTGGCTTGAAAGCCATGAATCTTCACGCATGATAGCTCATTTCTGAGAACACTTTTTTAAAATAATTACCGTATTACAAGTTTATTATTTTTCCTGGAAACTTGGTCACATATAATGACACTATGCGAAGGTTTTCCATTTTTTTGATTTTTTTGAATTTTTATGCCCGTTTCAAAATGCGGTCAAAACGGCGGGCTTGACCGTTCCTAGCTAGTGGTTGAATCTTGGAATTTATTTCGTGTTTATATGATTAAATAGATACTTATGTACCTAGAAATGATTTTTGGAAAGAATAAAGAACAAACTACGAGGTAGTTACAGCTCAAATTTGACCCGCTTTCAGCTGAATCGGTGGAAATTTGTCTTTTTCACGAGAGGTGGATCAAAACTTTTTTCACCCAACCATTTGGTCAATTATGCATTAAATATGGCCTAGTATTTTATAAAAATGATTTGGTCCAATTTTGCAATAATTATTTGGTAGGTCCTTCACAAAAAACCTCATTTGAGGCATTCGAAAAATGGAAAATGATTTTTTGTGCAAAGAATATAAAAAATCCCTTTAAACTTTTGCAGAGTATAAAGAACTCATTTTGAACAAATATAAAGAATATCATTTGAACAAATATTTGGTAGGCATTTTACAAAAAGAACTTATTTTGAGCACTAAAAAATGGGAAATGATTTTTTCGTGACCTATTTAAAAGGTCATAAAGTCTTCAAATTGTATGTTGCGTTCTGATTGGTCTATAGGCATATCACGCTGATCATGCATCCGATACCGTCGGATGCTCCGGGATCCAACGGCGGACCTCATCCCCTCACCCTCTCACCCACGTAGCCCTCTCACCCCCTCACCCACGCAACCCCACTCCCCACTGCTCCAACCCTAGCCCCCACTCTCTCGCACCCGCACCTGAGCCGCTAAACCCTAGCCGCCGCGCCGCCGCGACCATGGCCGTCAACGGCGAGGAGCCCGAACCCTACCCAGATCCCATCGATCCCTCCTCCCATCGCACCCTCCCCCATCTCCTCCCGCCATCGCCATCGACGGCCCCCCTCGATTCCTCCCACCGCTCCTCCCTCCTCGATCGAGCTCCCTCCTCTCCTCCCACCTCTCGACACCCAGACTCCCTCGCTCGATTCCTCCTCGTCTCTCCCTCGCCTCGCCGCCCCCCACCCACCGGCGACTTCGCTCCCCAACTCCGCCCTATCCCCACCGTCATTGCAAACCCTTCACCCTCCTCCTCTCCTCCCATCTCGCAGCCACTGTCGGGCAAGGCCATCACGCGCGTCCCGCTCCTCCGCCTGATGCCATCTCTCAAGACGGCGACAAAGGATCCTCTAAGTCACCTCCCCGACTCCCGCCACGAGCTCCCCAACGAGACAAGGCGACAAGCGCCCGCGATACCTTCCGGATCCCTCCGCCGCTCGCTTGCTCCCTCCCCTCCCGCTGGGGTCACGCTGCTCCCCGACGACGCGGGCAGGCGGCTAGCTGAGCCTCGGCGCTGGGCTCGTCCAAGTGGCGGGCGACCGGTGGTGGCGGCACCAACGTCGTCGCGAGGGGGCCGGAGGAGGCATCTTCCTGGCCATTGCCTACTTCAACCACTTCTTCCTGGTAATCTATTACCGCACCGCTGCTGTAAAACAAATTTAGCCTCTCTGCTTCTTAGGAACGGGAGGATGATGTGGTTGTGTGCGTGCAGAGGACGGCCACGGCGTGGGTGGCGCGGCTCCTTTCCATGGCCCGCATCTCCGTGGCGGCGAAGATGGAGTACTGCGCGCCGGCACTGTCGGAACTCGACGTCGGCGGTAGCTACAAGTTCTTTGCCACAACCGAAGGTTCATCTAGTATATTAGTTCTGCTAATGCTTACCAGTGAATTCAAGTCTGCTTATTTGAAGGTCCAACACTTGTGCATACTGATTTGTGTCCTTTTGAGTGAATTGTGTTTTAGACTGCAATTATGTCTTTGTTGGTGAAGTGTTTTCTGAGTGAACTAGGAACGTTAGAAGGATATGATGTGGTTGTATCAGTTTCAGCATGATGATTCTCATCAACTTGCACCTGGTCATAGTCCAGTAATGCATAGTAGTGTTTTGTTCAATTATACTCCCTCCGTTCCATAATGTAGTGCTTATAGATTTTTGCAAAAGTCAAACATTACAAACTTTGACCATATCTAGAGAGAAAAGTAGGTATATCTAGACTACGAAATGCACATCAATGGATACATCGTGAGTTATATTTTTAGAATGTACATGTTTGGTATTGTAGATGTAGACAATTTTTTCTATACACTTGGTCAAAATTGACAAAGTTTGACTTTCACAAAAATCTATAGGCACTACATTATGGAATGGAGGGAGTATTATATAAGAGTGACTCGTGTAGTATAAATTTTCATGGTCAAGTAGCTGCGTACAGCTGCATGCCATTATCTCATAAGAGTGACTCATGTAGTATGAATTCACAGTGTGATCTAAGTATCATGTGTGTAATTGTGTATGCTTATATGATTTCTGGCACATTTCCTGTACCTACAATACAAATTTGTGAGCATAGCTTCTGTTGTCAATGCAAAAAACTGTTCCTTGTAATGTACATACTCATACTGCATCTTTTGGATTGTTCATTTCTGTGAGCATAGCTTATTTTTGTTCAAGCAGCTACTTTATATGGCAATCGTGATTTGGTAGGTATAACAATTAATTTACTATGATGCGGCGCAATAGCGTAGTAGGTCCTACACTGGATCTAGTGATTCTGATGCCTGAAATGGTTCTTTTCTGTGTATCTAATCTACCATGTCGGCGCTATTGATATGAATGCTGAAACATTATGCTCAAACGGAAGATAGATCTTGCCGATCTGAATGATCAAGTAGCACAACTCACTGTTTGATGTCTTCCTTCGGTAGCACTCCGATTTATCGGCTTGGACTCGGACCAGTGCTCTGGTTTATGCCATGCCGGTGGTGCATCAAAGTGTTCTCCATTCAACTGACAGTTTAGCTGTTGCTAATTGGATCAATGTGGCATCTGCAGGACGCTGCCACGTGGCAAGGTTCGTTTGGTACATCAGCAGAACGAGGAGCTGCATCTTCAAGGTTAGCAGCAGCAGCAGCTACATGGATGCAAGGACGCCACCATGGATGAAAGAGCAGATCAATTTGGTAGCCCCCCTCTCTCTGACGCAATATTTTGATGTTTCATGTTCAGTACACACCTTGCTCCTATTGCTGAAATGTAAACTTCTTTCTATCAAAAACTGGCAAGCAGTACTTCCTGTTCCATTGGCTTTCACCATGTTGGCCAATAGAGCTTGGTTGAATCTTTTGTGTCCAGGATTCAAGCATTATTTTTCTGGGTCAGGAATATGTTACAAATTGTGCAATCTTAATCATCATGTGTTGGTCTGATGGAAGGCTGGTGATAGTCTGTTTACAATTCTGTTAGCTAGTGTTCGTTTACTGCTGGCACTCAGCTCAACTGTTAGGTTGTTCTTTGTCAGTTTTTACTCAAAAAGAGGAGTTGAAGATGTGCTCCCGTTGCAGCCTCTAACCCAAATCAGTCATGTTGTCTGTTCATTTTTCTTTTTTGAGAAACATGTCATCTGTTCTTTGTTCTTACTACTTCTTTTATTACTGCATACACTTTGTATGGCTGAAGCTTGGCTGCTGCTAAACATCAGTTCAAGCTTGTTATGTTGTCTTGAACATCTATGCTATAAGTCTTTCCTACTGTTATGCCCGTTGTCAATTTCGCTTCACATTTTTAAGCAGCATGGATTGCATTACCGCGGTTCAAAAGAATTATAGCCAACTGTTCAGAATTGTTTTTGCAGGGAGCAAATCTGTATATGCAAAGTGTTTGTGTGTATCCAGTGAGCAAATCTGTAGTAATTACAGAGTATATTATCTTCTTTCTTTTATTGGCAACTTTCTGCTCAGTTCTCTTTTGACATATAGTTTGTTCTCTTTGAATGTGCGATGGTATGATGTGGTGGTTATCTTTTTTCGTTCTTTGGAACCTGGATGTCATATGTTATGTGATTTGAGCCAAATGGCATATTGTAATCTTTTATTGCTGGTTTTATGTACGATGTCATGAAGATGTATGTTTGAAATGTTGCTTTGATAGCAAAATTGTATTCCTGTGTACATGCTGCTTTGACAGCAAAATTATGAAAATTTCTCAACAATATATATGTGCAAAATTGTATTCTGTGTAATCGAGCCCTAAAAGGCTATAGCCAACTGATGATGACAATCGGGACCCATCTGACTAGTGGACCCTTCTTTTGGGAAAAAGAAAACGAAATTGCTTAGACAAAAAGGCCACAACCCAACAATAAAAAGGCTGCAATATTGGGCTTGGCCCATGAACCCAACCAAAAATTGATAGACAAAAAAAACACAAATAGGCTGAATTGTTGGGCTAGGCCCATGTAGAAAACCGAATTGGACAGGGATGAATCTTGTGCCACATCAGCTTGCCACGCTAGATGCCTACGTGGCCTGGGGAGGTTGCTAGTGACCAAAACGCCACAGTAGGAATATTTTGGTCGTAAACATCCACGACCTTCTCACAGAGAAGGTCGCTATAGTCAGTTAACGACCGCCATCTTTTGACCTTCTCTTTTTGGTCACAAAAAGGTCGCAAATGAAAAACAATGACCTTTCAGTGACCAATAGTCAAGGTCACAAGTTGACATATTTCTTGTAGTGTACGCCAGGACGATCTGGTACGCCCAGCAGCAGCAGCTTCAAGGCTATCTCATGGATCTCTATCTCGTGAGGTTCTTGCGCAGGTCGTAACTCTCCAGACGCCGGACGAGGTGTGCCGGCCGAGGTGTGGAGCGCCATCCACGCCTTCTTCGCTGCGCAAACACAGTCGTAGATCGTCAATACTCGCATCGCCCTTGCAAACCTCCAGAAGGGCAGCTTGGGGATGCCAGAGTACCTCGCCAAGATCAAAGCTCTGACGGATGAAATTGCCTGCACCGGATCCCCACTTGGCGAAGGCGAGATCAGCTCCTTCGTTCTGAAGGGCTTGGACATGGAGTACAACGCAGTTGTTTCGGCTCTCTCTGCCCGCGTCGAGCCCGTCACCGTCACCGAGCTCTACAACCAGCTTCTTAGTTTTGAAGCCCGCATTAATCTGCTCCAACAGGGAAATCTGCGTCAATCTTCGGCAAACGCACTAACTCGTGGTCGTGGCTATGGTGGCCGAGGCCATGGTCACCAAGGTCAGCAAGGGCGTGGCCGAGGTGGAAACAGCAGCGGCTATGGGCACGGGCGCTCCAGCAACAACATCAACAGTGCACGCTCCAACAACAATGGAGGCCGATCTGGTGGGCGGCCTCGACCCCGCTGTCAACTCTGCAAGAAGCCGGGTCATGAAGTATTGGAGTGCTGGCATAGGTATGATGAGGACTTTGTGCCTGAAGAGCGCCATGTCCTTGCTGCCTTGAGAGAATAAGCAGGAGAAGGAGAAACCGTGTGGTACGCTGACTCTGGTGCAACCGATCATATAACAAGTGAGCTTAAGAAACTTGCAACTCGTGAAAGATACTACGGCAACGATCAAGTGAACACTACTGCAACCGGTGGAGGTATGGATATACATCATATTGGTCGTGCTTTCATTAATTCCCCCACCTCTAAACGTGATCTTGTTCTTGAAGATGTCCTTCATGTTCCTCAAGCTAACAAAAATCTTGCATCTATGTCTCGTTTATCCGCCGATAATAATGTCTTTTTTGAAACTCATCCAAAATATTTTTTCATCAAGGATCGGGCAACGAGGAAACTTTTTCATCACGGTAGATGCATCGGTGGTCTCTACCCCATTACATCAAAGTTTCTTAGCAGCAAGCATCGTCGTCAAGTTTACTCCGTCGTTAAGCCCTCCTTGGATAGATGGCATCAAAGATTAGGACATCCGTCTTCTATTATAGTTGAGCAAGTAGTTAATAAAGACAATCTTCCATTGTCGGGTAGAGAAAATAATGAGTCTGTTTGTGAAGCTTGTCAATGTGCCAAGAGTCACCAACTTCCCTATCCGAAGTCTAGTAGTGTTTCTCATGCTCCTTTAGAGCTTATATTTAGTGATGTATGGGGTCATGCAAGAGATTCTTTTGAAAGGAAGAAATATTATGTTAGTTTCATTGATGATTACAACAAGTTTACATGGATATATCTTCTTAAACATAAATCTGAAGTTTTTGACGTTTTTCAAGAATTTCAAAAGCTTGTTGAACGTCACTTTGACAGAAAAATTCTTACCGTCCAAAGTGATTGGGGCGGGGAGTATGAAAAACTCAATTCCTTCTTTCGAAGTATAGGCATTGAACATCATGTCTCTTATCCTCATGCCCATCAACAAAACGGTTTTGCCGAGCGCAAACACCGTCACATTGTCGAAGTAGGGTTGTCACTACTTGCTCATGCTTCTATGCCTCTCAAATATTGGGATGAGGCTTTTATTGCTGCCACATATCTCATAAATCGGCTTCCTAGTAAAGTCATTGGAAATTCAACTCATTTAGAGCACCTGTATCATCAAAAACCTAATTACAATTCCCTGAAATTTTTTGGGTGTGCATGTTACCCAAATCTTCGACCATACAATTGTCACAAACTTGATTTTTGGTCAACTCAGTGTGTGTTCATTGGCTATAGCAATCTCCACAAAGGCTACAAGTGTCTTGAAGTTTCCACAGGATGAGTATATCTCGTGATGTCGTTTTTGATGAAACTCTTTTTCCGTTTGCTCAACTACATCCAAATGCAGGTGCTCTCCTTCATCAAGAAATTTCTCTTCTTTCTGATCCTTTGACTTCTCCTGATCACGGGGGTGAATTAATTGAAACTGATCATGAGATTAATCCAACCAGAAAAGATTTAGATGAAAACAGTGCATCTAATGGCAGCAATGCAGTTTTTAGGCATGATTTTATGTGTGCAGAACAAGACGAAACTGGCGCTGGATCCTATGACAATTTGGCGCAGCGTAGCAGCTTCCAGGGCGCGCGATCTGAGGAGGATCCTGCCGCAGTGTCGACGCCATCAGCAGGTGGCCCTGCTAGCCTAGGCGCGGGCCTTGATGCGGGCGGTCGCAGCGATTCGCCAGCCGCCACGCGTGGGCTGGCCAGGCCCACGGGAGACAAGCCGACCGAGGCGGGGCCCGCACACGAGGTGGCCTGCCGCACACCTGAGCGGATGGGCGGAGTGGACGCCATGCGGGGCTCTCCTGTTGGGTCGCCCGGTACGAGGTTGACGCCCGATACGAGAACGATTCCTTATGCTGATTTGGATTTCTCGGATCTGGAGCGACATGGCGGCCGATCTTCTCCGTGTAATGTGTCTGGATCTTCTGTGGCACACCCTGCTGTCTCAGGATCTGCTACATCGGAGGCATGTGGTTCTGAAAATAACAATTCTGCTGCTACAATTGTTGTATCTCAGGTGTCTCAGCGAACTACCAGGTCTCAATCTCGGATATTCAAGCCGAAGGAATACAAAGATGGCACCATAAGGTATGACAAACGCAAATATGCTTTTCTTACTAGTGTTGGTGAACCAGAAAGTCTTAGTGATGCATTAGCACATAAAGAGTGGAAAGAAGCTATGGATGGAGAATATCTATCACTCATGAAAAATAAAACCTGGCACTTAGTTCCACCAGGGAAAGGTAAAAATGTGATTGATTGCAAATGGGTTTACAAGATCAAAAGAAAGGCAGATGGAAGCATAGACAAATACAAGGCTAGGCTAGTTGCAAAGGGTTTTAAGCAGAGATTTGGAATTAATTATGAGGATACATTCAGTCCTGTTATTAAGTCAGCTATCATCAGACTTGTACTGTCTATTGCTATTTCTAGAGGTTGGAGTTTACGACAGCTAGATGTACAAAACGCGTTTCTTCATGGTGTTCTTGAGAAAGAAGTGTTCATGCGGCAACCACCAGGGTATGAAAACAAAAACATGCCACATCATGTTTGCAAGCTAGATAAAGCCTTGTATGGATTAAAGAAGGCACAGTTACAACGACTTGGGTTTACTCCATCAAAGGCAGATACCTCACTATTCTTCTATAACAAAGGCAGTATAACAATATTTGTTCTTGTTTATGTTGATGATATTATTGTTGCTAGTTCCAATCCAGATGCCACTACAAGTCTTCTTCATGATCTTAATATGGAGTTTGCATTGAAGGATTTGGGCAATCTTCACTATTTTCTTGGTATTGAAGTAAAACAGGTGAAAGATGGAATACTTTTGACACAAGAAAATATACTGCTGATATTATAAAGAGGATTGGACTGGAGTGCTGCAAGCCTGTAAGTACACCACTCTCAACTTCAGAAAAACTTTTAGTTGAGGGAGGAGAGGTACTTGGTCCAGATGATGCAACAAATTACAGAAGCATTGTTGGCGCGCTTCAGTATTTGACTTTAAGTCGTCCAGATATTTCATATTATGTGAACAATATGTCAGTATTTGCATGCTCCTAGTACAGTTCATTGGACAGCTGTTAAGCGGATTGTGAGGTATCTCAAGTATACAATGGGGCTTGGAGTTAAGATTATTAAGTCACCATCTATGCTAGTGAGTGCATATTCTGATGCAGATTGGGCAGGATGTGTTGATGATAGAAGGTCCACAGGTGGATTTGCTGTATTCTTGGGATCAAATCTTATATCATGGAGTGCAAGAAAACAGGCTACTGTTTCTAGATCCATTACTGAAGCGGAGTATAAAGCACTGGCAAATGCAACTGCTGAAGTTATGTGGATTCAGACTTTGTTATGTGAACTTGGGATAAAAGTTCCACAAGCTGCAAGGTTATGGTGTGACAACATTGGTGCAACCAATCTTTCAGCAAATCCTGTTTTCCATGCACGAACAAAACATATAGAAGTTGATTTCTATTTTGTCAGAGAACGAGTGGCTCGGAAGCTACTTGACATCAGGTTTATTCCAATACGAGATCAACTTGCTGATGGGTTTACTAAGCCACTGTCCACGAGGAGGATGAACGAGTTCATATACAATCTAAATCTTGACAGAGTTTCATAGGTTTAGATTAAGGGAGGATGTTAGATAGAAGAGTAGAGTTATATTTGTATTCAAACTTCTATCTCTTCTCCCTCCCGTGCAGTCTTCTGTCTCTCTTTCTCGTGTAATTCTGAAGAGTCCTAGCGATCTCCCAAACTTGTAACCCACGACAGATTATCAATATATATAGGGGCCCGAGATTAAAGAGTTCAACGCTTCCTCCAATCTTTACACTATTGGGGAGAAGTGACGACAATGACCCCAGGGTGTATCTTGGTGAGAAGCGAAACACAGACTTGTTGAAGAGATCGATCGGAGTTCGGGTAGACGCTTGGTAGACGCTTAGTTTATTGCACTACGGAGGAGCTATGCTGTGCTGTGCTCACTTTCAGAGAGTGAACGTTCAGCTAGTCAGGAGCCCAGGGACGGAGAGGTGTGCTTCAGGGTGAGACTCTTTCCTAATAATCCTCTTGGTAGATTGCCGGCGTGCCACCATGGATGGAAAATGACCCAACTCCCAGAACATGACGGCACAGAAAATAGGACCACAACGAGATAGACAACTCTCTGCAAAAGAAAAACAAAAGGAAAACGAACCGCCGGAAAACCGACCCGACTACCAACGCTTAACAGTATGCTCTCTCGCTTCCAGCACCCGAAAGAAACATGGGCTGCGTGCCATCAACACGACGACAGCAGCAAGTGCACCGGGGATACGACGAAACAAAGAGAGGAAAAAATATAAGTACTAACGTATATGATCACATGATGCAAAACAAATGAGAGACTGTCTAATGGAGGCACGTGAACGTGGAGAGCTGCACACACATGTAGATTAATTAGCTCAATAAATGTGTATTAGACTAGCTGAAAGCAACACCCGGAGGTGCCAAAAGCAGAGCCAAACACGAGAGACGGGATTTTTATATACGGTCGCCAACATGAGCGGGGCTGGACTGGAGCTGCCCAAGAAAACTGCCAGGGAGGCTTTCTGCTTTCAGCAGAACACAAGGGAACAGTTTTTAGCCACAGCTTCGAGTCAGATGCAGGCCTTGGCTTGCTCTTCCAACCTTCGGTCTTGAAGAGAAGGAAGAGGAAAGCAAATGAAGAAAAGCTTGATGATCGGCCCTCAACAACGACGGTGAGCTCGGTGAGGATGCTGAGGTGGAAAAAAATGTCGAGAGGGTTTAGCAGGAGCGACAAAGCACATGAATGGCAGGAAGTAACCTGTCAGTAACACTACAAGCACACCATAATTGCCAGAAATGTACATGTTCGTTAAATATCAATAGGCAGACTAACCCAATACTTCCCTTTCATTTTATCTCACATTCCATAGGGACTAGCTTTTGCCACCTTGCAGCTTGTCATTTTAGGAAACAATCATTACAAAATTGTTATAAGAAAATGATTGATTTGTAACACAAATAAATACAAACAACTGAAACAAATACAGACATTGCACCGCTTATCAATAAATATATGGGCTTACAAGGGAGCAATAAGCCCTTTTTGCTGTGGAGAAACTATGGAGTTGTAAATACGAGCTTGCTCACAGATATATGATAAGAGTTTCAAAATTAGATGGCCAGAATGCGTAGGTACTGATTTAATAATTTATCAATTGTACTGAACATGCAACTATCCAAGCTATCCTTTTTCCAAATTGTTTAGAATATTGGTATTCAAATTGTTAACCAAACTTGGATACCATAACGCCATGCAAAGACAATATTAGCGTAAGTTTTTGAAATTTTGATAGCATTAAAAAATGTTGTGAGATTTAAAACTGTCTGTATAATTCAAAAAAAAATGTTAGCTATCGATAAAAACATTTAAAACGGTCCGTAAAATTCAAAAACAAATGTTAACTGTCGATAAAAATAATAATTAAATTACATGTAAAATGCTACAAACTACAAAAATATGTTTGTTACATTTAAAAGTTTATCCAACGCAAACAAAGGTTCACGTTGTTTAATTTTTTCTACAATGAAAAAATCAAGCTGTCTTTGAATTTTTTAACACGTAGTCAATTTGTTTTGAAAAATATGTATTTGAAAAACAGTTAATCATGTATTTAATTTTTTAAAACTTGCATAATTTTTTATATGTTTAGCAAATATGTACAGACATCAAAACATATTTCAAAATATATCAATCTTATATTTAGAAAATGTTAAATGTGTATAAAAATATTCCTGATGTATACAATAAATATACAATATGTATAAAAAATGTAGGCGTCTCTAAACAAAGAATAGAAATAAAATAATTAAAAAATTAAATAAACCTGTGATAACCGAAGAAGAAAAAAAAAGGTAAAAAAAACCAATGAAAGTCCAAAGAAAACCGATGCAAACAGTGCAATAAACAATAACAAAACTATAGGGGTAATAGAAACTCGCACACAACTACAACACTGGGATGACCCAATAATAGGTGGCAAAGACGAGAGGGGACTACGTCTTGCAACGGGCGAGAATAACCCTAGCATTGGTGGATTCTTCTTCTTAACTTTTTTTCGTGTGCATATTTTTCAGGTGGATTCAGGGAACCGGTTTTGGTTTGCGTTTTCTCTTCCATTTTTTTAACTTTTCATGTTTACCTTTTTTTCTTTTGTTATTTTTATTTTCTATTCTTCTTTTTTCATTTCTTGTTTTTATTTTAAAAAGTATTTGTATAGATTATTTGATAGTCCTGTTTTTAAATCGGTAGATGTAACTGGCGAATAGGGGGAGATGCAAATGGTTCGGGAGCCATGAGATGGGGATCACGTGGTCAGGGATTGCACCTGAAAAGAAAATTGTCGCCCTCCTCCTGCACGTCCCCTTCTTTGCTTTCTTAGTACACACCCGGAAGAACCAGACGGCCAACCACCGCATGGGCCCCATTCGACTATTTTTGTCTAGTAAAACCGGGCATCTAGCCGCGAGCATGCATCCTGGTTTGATCGGGGATTTTTCTGCCTGGGAAAACACAACCGCTAGCATGCATCTCTAGTCGCGTGCAAAAAACATAACCAGGTTGCTCGTGTTATAGTTTCAAATTTTTATAGTAAATCTACCAAGCTACTAATGCTAAAGTTACTAGGGTTCACATGTTGTAGTTAAGAAGCTGCTCATGTTAAATTTACCCTAGAACAAGATTGAAGATTACAATTGGGGTCCAACAACAACCTATGGACAACTATGAGCTTGTGAGTACCAGGGAAGAACCACTTTGGGTGACCAGCCCGCCACCACTATGCTTCCAACTCCGGTAGAAGCCGCTGCAACAATGATGGACACTACACATAGGTTACAGTCTTGCCTTCCTTTAAAGCACTAGGCCGGGAGGAAATAAAACGGAGCCGACTCCAATCTAAAGATATTGAAGCTCCAACTAGTCGTCTTTCGACCATAAAATACCCCGACAGTGCATTAAAATCCAGATGTCATAGCTTGACCTCCATCATCGAAGTCGATGTGCCCCATCCCAATATATCTGGGTTCCCAAACCCCACTCACCTTCTCCTTTAATCCCACCACCACGGTGGCCATCAGTGTCGTGGAGGTCCTTCCGCCAAGGTAGGGGACAAAGAGAGCTTATTGTTGGGTGGGGTGGGGGGGTGAGGGGTTGATGGTGATGACGCCTCCCACCACATCTAGATCATACAATTGGAGCACCACAACTAGGAGGAACACCACCATCGAGATCCAGCCGCAGCTCGATTGCGCTAGTCCCTTGCACTGCATGACATAGCGTCGATCGCCATAGCGGCAAGTCTAGGCTAAAACCTCCTTCTAATGGTGGTGGTGGTGGTAGTAGTAGTAGTAGTACTAGTAGTAGAATATACATCGACGCATTGGTTTCCCCTCCCACCTCTACTTCGACCGATAAGCCCGTCCGAGGAGGAGGGGAGAGGAACCGGGTAAAACATGAGGTCGATGGCTCGGAAGAAAGGTAGATGGGATAAAGGAAGCAAAAAAGTCATAGAGAGGCCCACTTGAGGCATACCGGATACCGCAATGTTTTTAGTGACCAACAATCAAGCCCTACCAGCGGGCCAAGTGCAAGGGAGGCCACGTGTCTGTACGGGAAGCAGTGTATATTAATTGGTGTCTACGTGCGGACAAAGTTACCGTTGCGACCTTTCTCGCTAAGTTAATCACGAATTGACCCCATTTTGAAAACTATTTCGTATTTGACCTTTCTTGATCACGCCAACATGTATGGCGTTTGGATTGCACGGGAGATGCCACGATCCATGGCGTTCCTCCCCGACCCACACTCTCCTAGCTGGCACTAACATAGACCTTGGCGTTTTGTTTTAGTAAGCGTGTACACTTGTGGTTACACACTTAGAGTGAAATGGGCAGCCTTAGCTAGTAAACTACCCGGTCTATTCTTCGTCGCGTGCTGCTCCACGATAGTGATCATCCCGTCGTTCCACAACTACCGGATCTGGCCATTCCTGGCCATTGTCATGACCACCTAGATGGCGTGGTTGTTGAAGCTTAAGCCTGACGACAGTTTCGTCAGTTAACTGTAGCATTTCAGGCTGTTATCGACAATGGCAAGATCTCTGTCAGTTAGCTGGTTAGGATTAGTTTTGCTTCAGCAGAATAATCGGTCAGCTCGTTGAGTTAGTCGTCGAGCTGATCTAGTTAGCGTGTAGGCTGTTGATCGTGTGTCCGTGGGATGGCGCGGAGATAGCGCATGAAGCACGGCATCATCGAGGGAGTGGCTCGGCGATCGTGGGATGGCACGGTCAGTAGGCTTAGTCATGTCCTGGTTTTATGGTTTCAGTTAGCTTGTAAGCAGCTACAAATAAGTAAAGGAAAAACGAAAAGCAGCAGTTGGTGTGCGCTGCGCAAAATCCTCGTGTTCATCTCTTTCTGTGTGAGTTCGTGAGCTGAGTTTCATCACTTGGCCCTAACATTTGGCATCAGAGCGGTTACGATCCCGGTGACCATGTCAAGCGCCTCTCCGGCGACGAAGGAGAGGCTGCGGAAGGAGAAGGAGGATGCGGCGACGACGGCGGATGCGGAGCGCAGGAAGTCACGGACACCGTCACGATCGGCGCGGAGCCGCGGACGGGACCCTGCGCGGAGGAGCGACGGCAGCGAGATCATCGTCCACGAGCGGACGGTGCATGAGCGCGCCGCTCCGAGCGGCTCCGTTGTCTGGCCCATGCTCACCCAAACCAATTACATGGAGTGGGCGTTGGTCATGCAGATCAACATGGAGGCAAGTCTCCTCCGGGAGGCCGTCGAAGGCTTCCCGATGAGCGGGCCGAACGACAAGGCGGCGCTCGGAGCGATCCTGCGATCAGTGCCGCCAGAAATGGTGGGCACGCTCGCGGCGAAGAAAACTGTAACGCCCGGATGGTTATGCAACAGTAAACCCCCCCGGTTCTGTTAATTAACTATTCTTGGTTTCGCTTCTGTCAAAAAAAAATAATAAAAGGAAAATAAACCGGAGGGGATAAACCCCACCGCCCACCCCGCCCCCTCCCCACTCCTCAACCTCGCTAATCGGGCCAACGGCCAGAGGCCAGCCCCATCACCACCAGGCTGCCCACCGGCCACTCCCTCTCCTTTCCACCCCGAGGGGAAACCCTAGCCACCGCCCCCACTCTCCTCGCCTCCTCGCCCCTCCCCGACCCGATCCGGATCGGGCAGGCGCCACCGACCGCCTCCCCGCGATTCCCCCCCGCCACGGTGCTCCCACTCCTCCCCACGCCGCCCCACTCCCTCACCCGATCCGATCTGGTCGGATCGACCACGCCGCCAGTGGACCTCCCTCGCGCCTGACGCCTGACCTCGCGGACTCCTCCACTCCGGGCCTGCTCCCGTCACCCTGGCTCGTCCCCGACGCCCACCTCGACCTACACCACGACGCCCCGAGACCCTACACCCCGTGAGCTCGACCTCCTCCTCCCTTCTCACACGGTCGGTGCCCATCCGCCCGACGAAACTCCTCGACGCTTCCCAGGTTGTCGCCATACTGGGCAAGACTCAAGACGTGACGTGGCACGCCCCCACGCCACACCTCTCCCTCTCCTCTCGGCTCACTCACACGTCACGTCCGGCAGCGCCCAGCCAAGGCCCCACCGTGGCGCCTGACTCCTTCCTTCTTCTCCCCTCGGGCGACGCCGCCGTCAGGACCGCCTGAGCCCCTGGCCCCTCCTCCCCTGCTCGGCGCCTCCCGCCCGACCGGCCCCCGATCCCCCTTCTCCCGAGCCCGCCACCGCCTCCTGCCCCCTCACCGGTGTCGCCGCATGGGGCGCCGCTGCCAGGCTGCCACTTGGCCGCCCACGCCCGGTCCGCCTCGGTGGTCGCCGCCTGACCCGGCCGGTCAGGCCTGAATCGGCAAGACCAAGACTTCATGCAGCACCAAGCACTTCACAACGCCACGCCTGCTTGCGCCACGTGTCAGTCGATTAGGGGCCCCACCCCAAAAACGTTAAAATGAATGTTTTAATTAAATGTAAACGAAAATGAATTAAAAGTGAATTAAACTAATTAACTAAATAACTAATTAATTAATTAATTGAGTAATTAATTAATCTAATTAATTTGGATTAGTTAAACCTAATCATTAGCTAATTAATTGGGTAATTAATTAAACTAATTAATCTCGGATTAATTAATACTAATCATTAGTTAACTTAATTAACTAAGATTAATTAATCCTGATTAGGTTAATTAGGCTTAGTGAATGACATGTGGGACTGACTGGCGGCAGGTTGACTTAGTCAACCTGTTGGTCGATGACGCCAAGATGACCTCATGCCGATGTCATAAATACTTTTCAAATTAATTAAATAATTAATTAAAATTCCGAAATTAATAAAACCTTTTATAATTCATATCTTTTAACCGTGAGTCTGATTAAAATATTTTCAACATGAAAGTTGCTCGTAACGACGAGACGAATTCGATACGCAATCCGCTCGTCCCACCGCACGCCTCTAACCTATCGAACCTGCAAACTTTCTCCTCCGGTTCATCTCAGATGACAGACGTCCGAACCGGATAACTTCCTGATGCTTCCCCTAAACCAAGACCCTTCTTACCACGTTAGCGCACGCCTAGCTTCGCTTCTTGGCATGTCATGCATCGTTATGCATCCGTTATCGTATTCATTGTTTCTTCCCCTCTTCTCTTGGTAGACTACGAGACCGACGCCGTGGCCGCTTCGACTACAAGGTCGACGATCCTCTCTCTTGCCGTGAGCAACCGTGCAAGCCCCCTTTGATCATCCCGATATCGCCCATTCCATTCTCTTATTGCTTGCACTAGATTTTTGCTATCGTTATTGTTGCTCCTATTCGATGCATAGCCTGCTTATTGTAACCTCGCTTTGTTACCTACCGCTTATCCTAAACTGCTTAGTATAGGTTGGTTAGAGACCCATCGCTGACCCCCACCTTGTCCTTGTTGCCCTCGCTTCATCATTGAAGACCCGATCAACGGATCGAGACCAGCCCCGACACCGCACATCACTTCCCCTTAGTTGCTCGACACTACTAGGTTACTATCGAGTACCGAGGGTGAAACCTCTCAAAGACCTCCGATATTAACCTCAGAGTATAGCTATCCGCCAGTGGTCATCGAGGGTGATTTCTCCTTAACCACTTCCGACACGACTGTCAGTGCAACCCTCAAGTGTGGACCTCGAGGGTGAATCCTCTTATGTTCACCTTGACGACTACATTGAGTGGAATACACCGGGTGATTCCTCGTGTTTTCCCTTGATGTTTGGACTCACGGTTACTTGACTTTTACCATCATTATTTGAAAGACGGGTCGACCACGAGGGGTACCTGCGCTTAATTGCGCAGTGATGTGGAGACGGGTTGACTCGAGGGTGCCCGCGAGATAATTACGAGGCGCCGCGGCATTCCTAGCCCTTGCCGCAAGTCCTCGAGACGGGCAACGGGTCACATCTTCGTGAGTCTCGCTTGTTACCGCTGCCTAATCCACTACGATTTGGATATTTGATCCGAGGGCCTCGCCCGATAGCACTAACCATCACGTGGGCTAAGTATGGGCGTTCTGCGTCAGATACATCACCGAAGCTTATTAGACGTCGGCGTCGAGCGCGCGCTACCGGATTGGGCTGGACGCTCGTTAGGCTAGGTCTGCTTCCGCCGCCTCGCAACGTCTGTGAGTTCCCGGGAGATGGCCCATGACCCACAGGGGCATAGGTTTAGTCCGCGGCTGGCCTCTCTATTAAGCCTAGGTCGGGTTGCGGCGATTGTTTGGCCGAGGCCGCATGACCTCGAAAGTGTGTCCGCCGGAGTTAAGCGAGCGTGGGGGTAAGTTGGTGCACCCTCGCAGGAAGAAAACATCTATCGATAGCCTGTCCCTCGGTAACGGACACTTGGAGTTGTATCCCGATCGATACAACTAGAACTGGTTACTTGAGATGAGACATGGATATGAGAATTGGATTGTGATGATAATCGGATAGTATGGCTCGGGATTTCTTTCTCGCAGGAGTCGAGAAAGGATCTCTCGCCGAGGTTGATAACACTCTGCTACTTTAAGTTATGTTACTCTACTCCTCTTGTTTGCTGCAAGATGGTGGATTCCTAAGATGCTAGTCTTCGATAGGACTAGGCCTCTCTCTATTCTCGCATTCTGCAGCTCAGTCCATCGATATGGCCTTTACACATATATCCTTGCATATGTAGTGTAGCTCCTTGCTTGCAGTACTTTGGATGAGTACTCACGGTTGCCTTGTTCCCCTTTTTCCCTATCTCTACTCGATTGTTGCTATCGACGATGGAGCCCAGGATCCGCACGCCACCGCCACGCATTTACTACTACTCCGGAGGCGCCTACTACTACGCAGCAGCCCACCGACGATTTACCAGAGAGTGACCTAGGAGGATCCCTGCAGAGGCCTGTCCTCTTCGATCTGTATCCCCAGCTTTGTGCTAGCCATCTTATGGCACCTTGTTTAACTTATGTCTCAGATCAGATATTGTTGCTTCCGCTGACTCGCCTATGATCGAGCACTTGTATTCGAGCCCTCGAGGCCCCTCGCTTGTATTATGATGCTTGTATGACTTTTTTATTTGTAGAGTTGTGTTGTGATATCTTCCCGTGAGTCTTGATCTTGATCGCATACATTTGCGCATGATTAGTGTACGATTGAATCGAGGGCGCCACAAGTTGGTATCGAGCCGATCGCCTCTAGGAATCCCCTTCCACACTCCTTGGTCAAGTCGAGTCTAGACATTGCAAAACTTTTACTAACTTGGCTGTGTGCCTTACGGGCCCACGCCGCCATCGGGTGGTATTAGGATCTTTTACCCTCGACCTTTACTCGGGCTCTCAACTCTCTTCTACTCGGGTTAAACGATTTTACTAACTATCACTAGGATCCCGTGACCGCATTCACCCCAAGATGGATATAGCCTTAGTTGTTTTTGGGAATTGTATTTGAACAATTTCCACCCCGCCATTTGACTCCTTTGAAACGCCTTTGTTTTCGGGATGGAACCCACGAGGCAGGTCGTGCGCCACACGACGGCCATTGGTGCTCGGGATCACCGCGTGCTAGCCGAGATGATGACCTATCGGGTTATCGCTGCACCCGAGTACACCGCCTATGAGGAGTACCAGACTACAACCAGAGCAGATCGCGCCATCGCCCACCTCTACTCTCGGAGTATGAGTCCACTATCGTGCTGCACACCGCACATGGTGTTGGAGTGACCATCGATATGGCAGTCCACGATGTCGCTTATGCTGCAACCGACACGCCTTCGCGCGAGTATCGAGAGTTGGACACCTCCCTTCGTGCACATTGCTATCGCGTCCCGATGTTGGTGAGGAGGGTTACTACACCGCTGCCTACACCATCGCTACCAGAGAGCCTTTTCACCATCGTAACTTTGTTCTGCATGCCGATGGGCTGGATCGAGCTAACCGAGCTCTTCGCCACGAGTTGTACATCACCCGTCAAGACCTCTACCGTGCTCTGACGCTGATGCACCCCTTTGTCCGTTCCGGAGAGCTGCCGCGTTCTGCGATCTACCCCGCCAGGACCGTGATGCCCCAGGGAGTTGGTTGGCCAGACGTGGGAGGCTACTCTCCCGCACTTGGCCCTTTCCTGCCACCTGGACGTCGGATTCAGCACCAGAGTATCCGCGGCCCTCAGGTCACTGACGTGGAGGACTATCCACTGCCGCACTACCAGCTTTCAGGCTACAGCTACCTCCGCAGCATCGTGGGGACTGATGTAGACTTGCTTGTTAGTGTTTGATGTATTCGCCATGAGCTCAAGCGTGCCGCCTATGATGTAGTAGTCTATGTACTGGACTCTATGTATCGAACTCTATGCATGATTCCTTTTGTAAGATATGCCAACTACTATGTAGTTTCCATCATGCTACTTTCATTATGCGTGTTTCATCATGAATGATTCTTGTCTCTTGCTTATCTTCTCAAATGCTGAACTACCCCTGTTATATAATAGCAGGATGGTTAGGCCAGCAGGTCGTGGTCGTGGTACCAACCTTCCACCACCGCCGAGTACATGGCTGGTATGATCCAACAGCTCGAGATGAATCGCCAGTTCATGGAGAATATGATGGCTCAGCCTCGCCCCAATATGAACCAAAGACCCAAACGGAACAACTCGCAGGAATTCATACGCTCAACCCCAGCAGATACCGCAGCTCAACTCAGCCATCGGATGTCGATGATCGCTCCGTGACATCACCTATGAGATGGAGTCTGCTAATGTAGCCCTCGCCAGCTATGTCACCTTTGCTTCCTTCTTCCTGAAGGGACCCGCAGCTCAATGGTGGGACAGCCACCGTCGTATTCCGCCAGCTTGGGACACTCATCAACCGCCGACTTCCAGTTGCCTTCCGCTACCGCTTCATTCCTCAAGGGGTCATGGACCGAAGAAGCGTGAGTTCCGCAACCTCACCCAAGGCAACAAGATGTTGAAGCCTATCAACGAGAGTTCTTGGACTTGTCTCGCTATGTCAAGAGGATATTGCAACCGATGCACGCAGACAAGAGAAGTTCCGTGACGGACTTCAAGTCGACATCAAGCTCGCACTTCTAGTGCACGACTTTGCTGATTTCGCCACCTTGGTGAACAAAGCTATCAATGTCGAAACTGGTCTGCAGGAATACCAGAGCTCTAACAGCGCAACTGCGACACCGCTCATCTTCGGCCCGCCCTCGCAGGCGCAAGATATGGATTCCCAATAGCATGTACCAGCCCAATGCCTCTCGCTTCAAAGCGTAACTATGCTACACCTCGCTCGCTTACAACTAAGCAGCCAAGCTTCCAGCTCCACCACCCCAAGCTCCTGCTCCCACTCCCAATAATGGCTTATGCTTCAAAGTGACAGCCAGGCACCGTATAGAGAATGCAACCAGAACCAGAATCAACTAGCCTTCCCAAAGAGCTGGCCGTGGAAACACCTGTAACCGCAACAACACCGGCAAGTCTTATGGGCAAGCTCAAAGCCAACCACGTTGAACTCGAACGAAGCTCAGACCAGCTGCCATCGTGATGGGTACCTCCTCAGAAATTCAGTACCAGATCTGCTTTATTCGATTCAGAGCATCACATTCATTCATGTATGAAGATTTTGCATTCATGCATGGCCTTAAAAGCAAAGACATGAATGCTTCACTATTAGTACACACCTCGCTGGGCCAATGTCGGACTTCCATGATTTGCAACGACGTCCCTGTTGAAATCGAAGGAATGGAATTCCTTGTCTCTCCTATCGTGCTAAAGTCTTGTAGCATTGACCTCATTTTGGGGATGGATTGGTTGAAAGCGATACGGCGACAATCGCTTGCGCCACTAAGACCGCCCATCTGCTGCACCTTCGATGAAATCGTAAGCTACAATGCTCGTTCGTTCAAAATGCCGAGGCAAGGCTCTATGCATTGAATGCATTGAACGCCGCACCCTCGAGGGAATTGAAAACATTCCTGCTGCTTATGCATTTCCAAGACGCCTTTCCTGAAGAACTTCCAGGATTCCCCTCGCTAGAGCTGTCGAATTCGCCATCGACTTGAAACCAGTGCACCACTCCTATAGCCAAGCGCCCCTACAAGATGCCGCCGATGAACTCCTTGAGCTAAAGGAGGAAATCGACAAATCTCTTCAAAGCGGTTTCATTCGCCCAAGTTGCTCTCCTTGGGGAGCACCTTCTCTTTGTCAAGAAGAAGGATGGGACAAACCGATTGGTTCAAGACTACCGTCCTATAAATCAAGCTACCATTCGAATAAGTATCCTCTTCCTCGGATCAATGATCTTTATGATCAACTGGCTGGTTCGCGTTGTTCTCAAACTCGACTTGAGGTTGGGTTACCACCAGATCCGTGTTCGTGAGGAGGATATCCCCAAGACCGCATTTGTGACTCGTTATGGTTCATACGAGTACACCGTCATGTCTTTCGGCTAACCAATGCTCCAGCCACCTTCTCTCGCTCGATGAACTATATATTCATGGATTACCTCGACAAGTTCGTCGTGGTTTATCCGGATGATATCCCGATCTATTCCAAGAATGAAGAAGAACATGTCAACATCTTCGCCTTGTGCCGAAAAGCTACGAGAGCATCAACTCTATGCCAAGTTCTCCAAATGTGAATTCGGCTTCCGAAGTAACCTATCTTGGGCATGTCATTTCTAAGGATGGTATTGTTGCCAACCCCGAACGAGTTCAGGCTATTCTCGATTGACTCCTCAAGAACGCATAAGTCGGTTTTTCTCGGTCTCGCCACTATTGCCGTCGATTCGTCGAGAACTTCTCCAAGATTGCCGTGCCTCGACTAATCTATTGCATAAAGGCGCAAGTTCCAATGGATGATAAGTGTCGTGAAAGTTTCAGAACTCAAAGACAAGTCGACAACCGCCCCAAAGGCTAGCTCCTCCCGATACTAAGAAGGACTTCGTCATTTATCGCGACGCTTCTCGCCAAGGATTAGGCGGTGTCCTAATGCAAGAGCGCAAAGTGGTTGCTTATGCCTCTCGACGATTGCGCCTCACGAGGAGAACTACCCAGTTCACGACCTCGAACTTGCTGCTGTCATTCATGCGCTAAAGCAATGGCGACATTACCTTCTCGGTAATCGCTATGTAGATCTACACCGACCACCAAAGTCTGAAGTATCTGCTTACTCAGCCAGACCTGAACCTCCGCCAGCAGAGATGGATGGAGACTGCAGCACTTTGATTTGGGAATTTCCTACACGCCAGCAAGGCTAATGTGATGGCTGATGCTTTGAGCCGCAAGTCTTATCAAGAACCACCTTCGTGTTCACAAAGTTCAGCCTCACTTGTTGAAGAATTCAGCAGTCTGAACCTCCATATTGTTCCTCCGTGCACTTCGCTCCCCTCCTCCGAGTTCCGCAAGATGAATCTCCGTGTTGTTCCCCGTGGATCCTCTTTACCCTGGCTGTTGAACCCGATCTCTTGGGCACCATAAAGACAATGCAGGATTTGACTCGAGGTCTACAAGCTTAAACAAGACGTCGGGAAAGGAAATCCTCATCCTTCACTATTGTCGATGATGGCGCTTTGTACTTCAAAGGCCGCTTAGTGGTGCCTTGTAAGAAGGACAACCTGGATATGACCCGAAGGTTATGCAAGAAGCTCATGATACGCCTCTATGTATCCACCTGGCAGTACTAAGATGTATCAAGACATTCGCCGAGATTCTCGTGGTCTAATATGAAGCGTGACATTGCTCGCTATGTTTCGAGTGTGACGCTTGCCGTCAGATCAAAGCAGAACATCAAAGGCCTCGCCGAACTCGCAGCCTATCTCTATTCCCGAATGGAAATGGGACCATGTTGAAATGGACTTCGCCACCGGGTTTCCCAAATCGCAGAAAGGTAATGATGCTATTCTGTCGCTATTGACCGCTTTCTAAAGTTGCACATTTTCGGCGGTCAAAGAAACGATCACGCTAGCCAGCTTGCAACGCCTATATGTCCAGAATTGTTTCACTTCACGGTATTCCACTCGGTTATCGCTCGACCGTGGCAGCTTATTCACTTCAAGATTCGGGCAAGTTTCAAGAAGCTATGGGGACTCATTTATCTTTCAAGATCGCTTTCATCCGCAGCCTCAAGGGCAAGTTGAACGTGTCAACCAAATTCTCAAGACATGCTTCGAGCTTGTGTCGCCTCATTCGCAAGAAATGGGAGGAATCTCTCCCGTATGCTGAGTTCTCTTATAATAATAGCTTTCAAGCTAGTCTCAAGATGGCCCCTTCAAGTGTTATATGGACGAAAGTGCCAACCCTCCGAACTGGTCGAAATCGGGAACGCCCACTCTTCGTCCGGATATTATCCAACATGCGAAGAACAAGTCCGCATTATTCGCGAGAATCTCAAGACTGCTCGATCGCGTCAAAAGAGTAATTATGACCGCTATCACAAAGACATGGTCTATCAACTCGCGCGAAAAGGCCTATCTTCGCTACACCAATGAAGGGTGCTCACCGCCGGATCAAGGGCAAGCTAGCTCGCTATATTGGCCCTTTCACTATTCTCGAAAGGCGGAAAAGTGGCTTATCAATCGAGCTTCCGTCGAACCTTTCTCGTGTTCACGATGTGTTCCACGTGTCCCAACTCCGACGCTGCTTCAAGGACCCAATCCGAGCAAAGGACCATGAAGTGCTCGAATTGCAACAGACCTCTCCTATAAAGAGCATCCGTCCGCATTCTCGACTGCTGAACGCCGCACCCGCCGGAAGGCGATCAAGCTTCCTCAAAGTCCAAAGGTCGAATCACTCAAGATGAAGCCACCGGGAACGCGAGGATCGCTCACGAGATGAATATCCCGCACTCTTTCCTTCTACCTCCTAAATCTCGGACGAGATTTCTTGTAGTGGAGGAGATTTGTAACGCCGGATGGTTATGCAACAAGAAACCCCCTGTTCTGTTAATTAACTATTCTTGGTTTCGCTTCACAAAAAAAATAATAATAAAAGGAAAATAAACCGGGAGGATAAACCCCACCGCCCAGCCACCGCCCCCTCCCCACTCCCCAAACCCCCGCTAATCGGGCTAACGGCCCAGAGGCCAGCCCCACTGGCCACCAGGCTGCCCACCGGCCACTCCCCTCCCTTATCCACCCCGAGGGGAAACCCTAGCCACCGCCCCCACTCTCCCCTCGCCCTCGCCTCCTCCCACCCGATCTGATCGGACAGGCGCCACCGACCGCCTCCCCGCCGGCGATTCCTCCCCGCCGCCACGGTGCTCCCACTCCCTCCCCACGCCGCCCCTCTCCTCACCCGATCCGATCTGGTCGGGATCGATCACGCCTGTGGACCTCCCCGCGCCCGACGCCTGGACCTCGCCGGACTCCTCCACTCCGCTGCCTGCTCCTGTCGCCTGCTCGTCCCGACGCCCACCTCGACCTACACCACGACGCCCGAGACCCTACACCCCGTGAGCTCGACCTCCTCCTCCCTTCTCACTACGGTCGTGCCCGACCGCCTGACGAGCTCCTCGACGCCCGTCCGTGCTGCCGCCTCCTCGGCCACAAGACTCAAGACGCTCAGGGTCACGCCCACGCCACCCGTGCCTCTCTCCTCGCCCAGCGCTCACACGTCCAGGTGGCTGCCGGCTTCGCGCCCCACCGTGCGCCACCGACCTCCCCCTTCTCTCTCCTTCGCTGGCGACGCCTGCAAGCGACCGCCTGAGCCTCAAGGCCCTCCTCCCCTGCTCGGCGCCTCCCCGCCTCCCGACCGGCCCCGATCCCCCTTCTCCGAGCCCGCCACCGCCTCCTGTCGCCTCACCGGCAGCTGCTCGCCGCCGCTGGGCGCCAGGCCACCGCCACTTCGGCCACGCCCTGTCCGCCTGGTCGCCGCCTGACCCGGGCCGGGTCAGGTTCAATCGGCACCACACTTCAAGCACCCGCACCTCACAGGCGCCATGCCTGCTTATGCCACGTAGGCCGACTAGGGGCCCCACCCCCAAAAACGTTAAAATGAATGTTTTAATTAAACAGAAACGAAAATGAACTAAAAGTGAATTAAACTAATTAACTAAATAACTAATTAATTAATTAATTGAGTAATTAATTAATCTAATTAATTCTGGATTAGTTAAACCTAATCATTAGCTAATTAATTGGGTAATTAATTAAACTAATTAATCTGGATTAATTAATACTAATCATTAGTTAACTTAATTAACTAAGATTAATTAATCTGATTAGGTTAATTAGGCTTAGTGAATGACATGTGGGACTCCACTGGCAGGGTTGACTTAGTCAACCCCGTTGGTCGATGACGCCAAGATGACCTCATGCCGATGTCATAAATACTTTTTCAAATTAATTAAATAATTAATTAAAATTCCGAAATTAATAAAACCTTTATAATTCATAACTTTTAACCAGAGTCTGATTAAAATATTTTCAACATGAAAGTTGCTCGTAACGACGAGACGAATTCGGATACGCAATCCGCTCGTCCACCGCACGCCTCTAACCTATCGAACCTGCAAACTTTCTCCTCCGGTTCATCTCAGATGACAGACGTCCTAACCGGATAACTTCCTGATGCTTCCCCTAAACCAAGACCCTTCTTACCACGTTAGGGCACGCCTAGCTTCGCTTCTTGGCATGTCATGCATCGTTATGCATCCGTTATCGTGTATTCATTGTTTCTTCCCCTCTTCTTCGGTAGACTACGAGGCCGACGCGGCAATGCCCGCTCGACTACAAAGGTCGACGATCCTCTCTCTTGCCAGAGCAACCAGCAAGCCCCCTTTTGATCATCCCGATATCGCCCATTCCATTCTCTTATTGCTTGCACTAGATTTTTGCTATCGTTATTGTTGCTCCTATTCGATGCATAGCCTGCTTATTGTAACCTCGCTTTGTTACCTACCGCTTATCCTAAACTGCTTAGTATAGGTTGGTTAGAGACCCATCGCTGACCCCCACCTTGTCCTTGTTGCCCTCGCTTCATCATTGAAGACCCGATCAACGGATCGAGACCAGCCCCGACACCGCACATCACTTCCCTTAGTTGCTCGACACTACTAGGTTACTATCGAGTACCGAGGGTGAAACCTCTACAAAGACCTCCGATATTAACCTCAGAGTATAGCTATCCGGTTGTGGTCATCGAGGGTGATTTCCTCCTTAACCACTTCCGACACGACTGTCAGGCAACCCTCAAGTGTGGACCTCGAGGGTGAATCCTCTTATGTTCACCTTGACGACTACATTGAGTGGAATACACCGGGTGATTCCTCGTGTTTTCCCTTGATGTTTGGACTCACGGTTACTTGGACTTTTACCATCACATTTGGAAAGACGGGTCGACCACGAGGGGTACCAGCGCTTAATTGCGAGTGATGTGGAGACGGGTTGACCCGGAGGGTGCCCGCGAGATAATTACGAGGCACGGCCGGCATTCCTAGCCCTTGCCGCAAGTCCTCGAGACGGGCAACGGGTCACATCTTTCGTGAGTCTCGCTTGTTACCGCTGCCCTAATCCACTACGATTTGGATATTTGATCCGAGGGGCCTCTCGCCCGATAGCACTAACCATCACGTGGGCTAAGTATGGGCGTTCTGCGTCAGATACATCACCGGCTTATTAGACGTCAATACGGAGGGCGCGTATTGCCGGATTGGGCTGAACGCCTGTTAGGCTAGGTCTGCTCGCCGCCGCCCTAACGTGCAGTGAGTTCCTGGGAGATGGCCCATGACCCCGGGGCATAGGTTTAGTCCGCGGTTGGCCTCTCTATTAAGCCTAGGTCGGGTTGCGGCGTATTGTTTGGCCGAGGCCGCATGACCACGGAAAGTGTGTCCGCCGAGTTAAGCGAAGCGTGGTGGGTAAGTTGGTGCACCCTGCAGGAAGAAAACATCTATCGATAGCCTGTCCTACGGTAACGGACACTTGGAGTTGTATCCCGATCGATACAACTAGAACTGGTTACTTGAGATGAGACATGGATATGAGAATTGGATTGTGATGATAATCGGATAGTATGGTTCGGGATTTCTTTCGCAGGAGTCGAGAAAGGATCTCGCCGAGGTTGATAACACTACTGCTACTTTAAGTTATGTTACTCTACTCCTCTTGTTTGCTGCAAGATGGTGGATTCCTAAGATGCTAGTCTTCGATAGGACTAGGCCTTCTCTCTATTCTCGCATTCTCGCAGCTTCAGTCCATCGATATGGCCTTTACACATATATCCTTGCATATGTAGTGTAGCTCCTTGCTTGCAGTACTTTGGATGAGTACTCACGGTTGCCTTGTTCCCCTTTTTCCCTATCTCTACTCGATTGCTGCTATCGACGATGGAGCCTGGATCGAGACGCCACCGCCTCGGCATTTACTACTACTCCGGAGGCGCCTACTACTACGCAGCAGCCCGGCGATTTACCTGTGAGGACCTAGGAGGATCCTGTGCAGGAGGCCTGTCCTCTTCGATCCAGATCCCGGTTTGTGCTAGCCATCTTATGGCACCTTGTTTAACTTATGTCCGTACTCAGATATTGTTGCTTCCACGACTCGCCTATGATCGAGCACTTGTATTCGAGCCCTCGAGGCCCCTCGCTTGTATTATGATGCTTGTATGACTTTTTTATTTGTAGAGTTGTGTTGTGATATCTTCCGTGAGTCTTGATCTTGATCGCATACATTTGCGCATGATTAGTGTACGATTGAATCGAGGGCGCCACAAAACCTCAAGGAGGCGTGGGAGACAGTCAAGACCATGTGTCTTGGCGCCGTCACACAAGCAGTGCCATCGCACGCTTTCGGAAGGAGTTCGCTCAGATCCAGTTCAAGAGCGGCGAGGGACTGGAGGCGTTCGGGATGCGCATCAACACGCTCGCAAACAGCTTGCGTGTCCTCGGCGACGTCGTGGATGAGGTAACTGTGGTTGAGAAATTCCTGCAAGTTGTCCCCTCACAGTTCACCCAGATCGCCATCTCCATCGAGACACTGCTCGACACCAGGCTCCTCACGGTAGAGGAGCTGATCGGACGCCTGCGCTCGGCCGAGGATCGCTATAGCCTCGGTCAGAGCAGCGGCGGGAACGACGGGCAACTCCTGCTCACGGAGGAGCAGTGGAGGGCCCGCTGCAAGGAGCAGGGCCAGGGCTCGGGGAGCTCTGGTGGCGACGACAAAGGTCGGAAGGGCAAAAAGAAGGGCAAGCCTCACGACGACGGCAGCGGCCGCACGTCGACCGGAGAATGCAACATGTCGACCGTGAAATGTTACAACTGTAACAAGAACGGTCACTACTCGCACGACTGCACCGAGCCTCGCAAGGAGCGCAAGGAGAAGGCGAATCTTGCCCGTGACGCTGATGGCGAGGAAGAAAAAGCTGTGTTTCTCGCCGAGCTGTCCGTGGTCACCACCGAGCCCCAAAACCACGTCGAGCACGTCCTGCTCAACGAAGAAAAGTCACAGGCCCGCGCTGTCGAGCACGGGGGTCGCTGTGACACGTCCTGGTACCTGGATACCGGGGCGTCGAACCACATGTCGGGGCGGCGGGAGATCTTCTCCGAGCTAGACATCGGCACGACTGGGGCCGTGAAACTTGGCGATGGATCGGAGGTGCAGATCGAGGGAAAGGGCACCATCGTCTTCAAGACCCGCAACGGTGAGCACATGACTCTGAATCAGGTGTACTATATACCTCGTCTTTGCAGCAACATCCTCAGCCTAGGGCAGATGGACGAGATCGGCTGCGACACGCACATCCGCCATGGCTGGCTTCGCCTTCGCGACGTCGACGATCGTCTGATCGCGTGCGTGAAGAGGAACAAGGGGCGCCTGTACGTTCTGCATCTCACATCGGCACGGCCGGTGTGCCTCCTCGCGAGCGGCACGGACCCTGCCTGGCTGTGGCACGCACGCTACGGCCACCTCAAATTCCGTGCCTTGCGCGAGCTGGGGCGCAAGGACATGGCGAGGGGTATGCCCCTGCTCGATCGACTGGATCAGGTTTGCGATGGCTGCGCCCTGGGCAAGCAGCATCGGCATCCCTTCCCACAGGCCACATCATACCGCGCCACCAAGAACCTGGAGCTGGTGCATACGGACCTATGCGGTCCGATCACGCCGCATGTATGGGGAACAACTACTTCTCCTCATCGCCGACGATCGATCACGGTACATGTGGCCGGAAGTGATCAAGACCAAGGACGAGGCGCTCGAGCGCTCCGCAAGGTCAAGGCACGGCGTAAGCTGAGTCCGCATCGCTTGCTTGGATTTCGTTCAATCACGGTGGCGAAGTTCAACTCGATCGCTGCTCCGCCAGCTTCGCGACGAGGGCGGCATCAAACACTTTCACCACCGCCCGCACACGCCGCAGCAAAATGGCGCTGCCGAACGGAGGAACCAGACGACTATCGAGATGGCGCTACCGTCTCGCCGAAAAGCATGAGCGCGTTCGCGACACTGGGAGAGGCGGTGAAGACGGCCGGTACCGCTGAACAGGCACCCACGCGACAAAGATGGACGGCATGACGCCATACGAAGCGTGGCATGGCCGGAAGCCAGCAGTACAACACCTTCGCACTTTCGGGTGCGTCGTCCATGTCAAGCGTCTTGGACCAGGGATCGACAAGCTCGCCGACAGATCCACTCCGATGATCTTCGTCGGCTACGACGAGGGCTCCAAAGCCTACAGGGTTTATGACCCTGCCACGAAGAAGGTGCGCGTGACTCGCCACGCCAAATTTGAGGAACAGCGCAAGTGGGACTGGGCAGGTGCAGCGAGCGCCGCGGCGCGGCCTCTAGACGAACAGTTCGTGGTCATCTACCCAGATGACCCCACGACCACCAATCCTACACCTCCTCCGCCCAGCCCTGAAGCTGGATCATCGTCAAGCAGAGCCGCACCGAGCAGAGACACATCCGTGGCCAGCAGGGCCACAGCCACGACGACCAAGTCATCGGAAACAAACTCGGAGACGCCGTATCACGGCGGTGTGGAGCGGGAGGTCATCGCGCCACGATCGCCGTCACATGCGTCCACAGAGGACGGCTGGGCCACACCTCCTGACGATGACTACGAGCGCCACGACCTCGATCACTCACCACAGAAGTATCGCAAGATGCGGAATGTGCTCAGGCAGCTCGATGAAGATCGGGGGGAGCTCGTGCAGCTCTGCATCATTGCGGCGGAGGAACCAGATGGCATCGACGAGGCGCTATCCAAGGAGTGCTGGAAGGAGGCCATGGAAGCTGAACTTGCCGCGATCCACGACAACGGCACCTGGGAGATGGCAGCGCTCCCACCCGGACACAAAGCCATCGGGCTCAAATGGGTGTTCAAGGTAAAGAAGGATCCTGCAGGTCACATTGTGAAGCACAAAGCGTGACTTGTGGCGAAAGGCTACGCGCAACGGCAAGGCGTGGACTACGACGAGGTGTTCGCACCGGTGGCCCGCATGGAGACCGTGCGTCTGCTCCTGGCGCTCACCGCGCACCATGGGTGGGCGGTGCACCACATGGACGTCAAGAGCGCGTTCCTGAACGATGATCTGCAGGAGGAGGTGTACGTTCATCAGCCTCCAGGGTACGTCGACGACAAGAACCGGCAAGGTGTGCTGCGGCTGCACAAGGCGCTGATACGGCCTTCGGCAGGCACCACGTGTTGGAACGCCAAGCTGGACTCGACGCTCACCTCGCTTGGGTTCGAGCGCAGCCCACTCGAGCACGCTGTGTATAGGAGAAACACCTGCGTTTCGACTCTCATCGTCTGTGTAATGTGAGATGATCTGGTGATCACCGAGTCTGACAAGGGCGACATCGGCAAGTTCAAGGAGGAGATGAAGTGCAAGTTCGCCATGAGTGATCTTGGACTTCTGTCTTACTACCTCGGCATCGAGGTGGCTCAGAGAGGTGATGCGATCACTCTCTACCAGAGCACCTACGTCGGCAAGATCCTCGCTACTGCCGGCATGGTCGGCTGCAACACGATGCACACGCCTATGGAGAGCAGGCTGCCACTGCGCAAGCGGGACTCAGGGGGAGTCATCGATGCGACACTCTATCAAAGCATAGTGGGAAGTCTTCGCTACCTCTGCAACACGCGTCCCGACATCACATTTGCTGTCGGCATGGTGAGCAGGTACCTGGAGGCGCTGGGAGCACCGCACTGGGCGGCCGTGAAGCACATCCTCCGTTACATCTCGGGGACGGCGGGATACGGATGCTGCTACAAGCAAGGTGCAGGAGCATCGACGCTGCTCGGTTTCAGCGACAGCGACCACGCCGGCGACAAGGATGATCGCAAGAGCACCACTGGCATGGTGTTCTTCCTCGGCTCAAGTGCTGTCACGTGGGCGTCATAGAAGCAGAAGATCGTCACACTCTCGTCTTGCGAGGCAGAGTACGTGGCGGCAGCATCAAGCGCATGCCAGGGCGTGTGGCTCTGTCGGCTCCTGGGAGATCTGATCGGAGACGCCCCAACGAAGGTGAAGCTGCGTGTTGAAAACATGTCAGCGATCACACTTTGCAAAAACCCCGTCTATCACGAGCGCAGCAAGCACATCGACGTCAAGTACCACTTCATCCGCGAGTGCATCGAAGATGACAAGGTGGACGTTGATCACGTCAGCACTGACCACCAGCTTGCTGATACTCTCACCAAGGCGCTGGGCCGCGTCAAGTTCAGCGAGATGCGTCTGAAGCTCGGCGTCATGGAGGTCTGAATCTGCTCGCCAGGCTTAGGGGGAGAAATGTTGAAGCTTAAGCCTGACGACAGTTTCGTCAGTTAACTCTAGCATTTCGGGCTGTTGTCGACAACGGCAAGATCTCTGTTAGTTAGCTGGTTAGGATTAGTTTTGCTTCAGCAGAATAATTGGTCAGCTCATTGAGTTAGTCGTCGAGCTGATCTAGTTAGCGTGTAGGCTGTTGATCGTGTGTCCGTGGGATGGCGCGGAGATAACGCACGAAGCACGGCATCATCGAGGGAGTGGCTCGGCGATCGTGGGATGGCACGGTCAATAGGCTTAGTCATGTCCTGGTTTTATGGTTTCAGTTAGCTTGTAAGCAGCTACAAATAAGCAAAGGAAAAACGAAAAGCAGCAGTTGTTGTGCGCTGCGCAAAATTCTCGTGTTCATCTCTTTCTGTGTGAGTTCGTGAGCTGAGTTTCATCACTTGGCCCTAATAGTGGTACCTTGCCGTTGCTTCCCTTCTCCATGGCCAGGTACGTGCTCGTGGCCAGCCGTGTGGATACAATAATACAAAAGTGACAACTTAATACAGTGACTAACATGCGAGCAATGTTAGACCCACATAAAGTTACGGAGACTTTTATGGGAGGTAGTTAATTGGATTAGGATTAGTGGCTGGGGCCCACCCTGGTTGAAATTGGGGGGGGGGAGGAGAGTATTTAGGGAAGGGTATGTAAGTTTACGTAAGATATTTACGTAGGTCTAGTATTATCTCTAACATGCATGTTTATTGGGCGTACAATCAGTGGCGGAGCTTGAACGAAAAAGTTGGGCGGGCCAGACTCAAGAAGAGCACAAACTTTTCCAAATTCTAACTCATAAGGGCATATTACAAGCACCCAGGTCACAAGATTGAGCTAGCAGATATGTGCATATATAATATATATACATTTCAACCATGAGTCACTATTGAGTTAGCTAATACGGAGTACATTAGTGTCGAGACATTAGACATGGACTTGCTCACGTAGTAGAAATCAACTCTCCGATCCTTCTTTGCTTATAAAATCTGCAATGGCATCTTTGTAGTTCTCTATAATTCCACCCTCTATGTGAACTAACAAGTTACTGGCAGATTCTCATCTTCCACCTTATTGCGCAATCTTGTCTTCATGATCCTCAACTTCAGTTATCTTATCTCTTTTCCTTTTAAAAACTAAATGAATTCTTCTCTATGTCTGATTTTCCTCGCCCATGACTACCTATGTTGAAATTCGCATAAGATCAGATCATCAGGCTATCATTTATCACTAGCAGGACTGATCACTGGGTGTATGGAAATGAACAAAATTAGGCTATTTGGGGGATTTACTGTGAAGTGTGTGCTGCGGCAAGGGACCAAGTCATGGGGGCGCTAGCAACAGAATACAGAAAGAGAAGGGGTTGGCCCAGGTCATGCCTTAGACTTGGAGATCTGGAGTCGGAGGAGAACAACCAAATTAATGGATGGACGGCAGCACGCATCACAAGACCGGATCCCGGCTGATCATGGGCGGCGGAGGGAACAGGTGGGTGAGGCAAGATCCGGTGGGCGCGAACGAAGGTTGCTTTTGAGAGATGGCGGCGGTGCACCGGTGGACTGTTCCTCTGTCAATGACAAAGTATGCATACATGAGTATGATACTGAGAGGATGTGGAATTGGGGAAGCCATGCCTGAGCCTGTGCATGCGTGAGACGAGGAGATGATGGCTGATGGGGGATAGCCTGTGCATGCGTGGGCTTAGTGGGCTGGGCTAAGATGAGTAGTAATAATTCTTTTTGTCAAATTCCTGGGTGGGCCATGGCCCAGGTCTGCCCCTACAGAGCTCCGCCCCTGCGTACAATGTCTTAATATCATCTGACTGCCAAAAAAATCGAGATCGATAAAAATCAAGTCTCTTCCGTATCCTTTTAGGTGCTTCAAAGAATGATAACAGGAACATTGGCATACTAGTTAGAACTGAATTAATGAGCACCAACCGACCTCCATAAGACATTAGCTTGCCCTTCCAGCAACTTAGTTTTTTTTCCCGAATCGATCCTCGATGCATTTCCACTGTTTATTAGTAAGTTTATGATGATGAATCGGGATGCCCAAATAACTGAAAGGCAGAGATCCCAATTCACATCCGAACAATTGTCTATATGCATCTTGTTCCTCTTTGGCCCTCCCAAAGCAGAACAATTCGCTCTTGTGAAAATTTATTTTTAGTCCCGACAATTGTTCAAAAGGACACAATACCAGTTTCATATTCCGAGCCTTTGCGAGATCATGCTCTATGAAAATAATAGTTTCGTCGGCATATTGTAAGATGGATACTCCCCCATCGACCAGATGGGGAACTAGTCCACCAACTTGGCCATTCTACCCGGCCCGGTCTATAAGAACGGTCAACATATCAACCACTATATTGAATAAGAGAGGAGACATCGAATCGCCTTGTCTTAAGCCCTTATGAGTCTGAAAATAGTGACCAATATCATCGTTAACCTTAACTCCAACACTACCCTTTTGACTAGGGAATCCACCTGACTCCTCCAAGTCTCGTTAAAACCTTTCATGCGCATTGCCTGCTAAAGGAAAGGCCGCTTAACTTTATCATATGCCTTTTCGAAATCCACTTTGAAGATGACCCCATCGAGTTTCTTCGAATGAATGGCAAGATGGGATATCATTTGCCGAACCAAGGATCAGGGGGGTCTGGGAATTGAGAACCTAGAGATTAAAAATAAATGCATGATGAGTAAATGGCTATGTAGGTTATCAGTAGAGACTGATGGTATGTGCACAAATATTCCAAAACAAATATTTACAATCGAAATCTCTGTTCCAATTTACCGCAAGTCCTAACGATTCGCTATTCTGGAAGGGACTTATGAGAACAAAAGATATGTTCTTTCGGGCTAAATTCCTTGTTGGCAATGGGATGACAACAAGATTTTAGGAGGATACGTGGTTAGTGGAGACGCCTCTAGCTCTATAGTCCTCCACCTTATATAATATTTTACAACGTAATGAGGATTATGTGGCTATTGTATTACAGGAGGTGCCTTTAAATATACACTTTAGGAGATATTTAGTTGGGGAGCGTTGGCAATCCTGGCTACACTTGGTGCGGAGGTTGATGGAGATTCAACTATCTAACCAACCGGATTCCTTTCACAAGAAATTGACCACGAACAGTGTGTTTACAGTCAAATCTATGTATATGGATCTAATTAACTCTGGCCCAATCCCAAGATCAAGACATATTTGGAAAATTAAGGTTCCCTTGCGTATCAAAATTTTCATGTGGTTTGTCCACAAGCAAGTCATCCTCACCAAAGACAATATAATAAAGCGATGTTGGGTAGGTAGTGCACGATGTTGTTTTTGTGATCATGATGAAACAATACAACACCTATTCATAGATTGCTGTCTCGCAAAATTACTTTGATGGATGATTCATATAGCCTTTAACATTATCCCTCCAGTTAGCATTGAAGCATTATTTGGGACGTGGCTAGCTGGAGTGGATCATATTACTGTGTCTCGTTTTCGGATTGGAATATGTGCGCTTATTTGGGCTATATGGAACTGCAGGAATGATATGATATTTAACAGACAACATACTTTAACTTTCTTGCAGGTCATCTTCAGAGGTACGACATGGATCAGTATGTGGTCCTTGCTCACTCCTATGGACTTGTAGCTACCCGACCCAAAATCGGTCAAGTCTCTGTGTAGCTGTACCATCCCAAGATCATGCTGGCACACACAGTACATTGATGAAATAATCAAAGTTCAATCACACCTGAATTTATTACACGATTCTCATATCGAGTCTTCATTACAAAAGAATAAATTCGCCAAGGCCAATTCATGAGAAATAAACTAAATAAAGCTGCGAGTGAGAAGAATAGCGAGTCCATCCGACTCATAGGGCAATCGCCAAGCGTGGATCGTAGCCTCACTCCTCGATCGAATACTCCTCTGCAACATAAGACGTTGCAGCCGTAGGTCAGCATTTTGAATATGCCGCAAGTCATGAAGAGAGAATAGCAATAAAATTACTAACACTATATGCAATTTGGCTGGGGCTCTAAGTTTCATTGTTTTTATGAAAAAGCCGTTTTTCCCTACAATAAGGACTTGTTTGCAATTACTACGAAATGTTGGTAATTATTGAGATGGTTCCGCCAACCAATGTCTCATTCCCAATTATTAAATAATCCCTCAATTAATTTATTAATTTTGGTGTTGAGATATCCAAATACTCCAAGTTCCAGAGGCTCAAATTGTCCAGAATCGGGACACGGCTAACCGATTAGATCTTCACTGCAGAGGTTTATGACTTTACCCGCAAGATTCGCTCCTCCTTTAAGTCTTCCCACTTCATGGTGTTTGAAGACGGACGAACGTAAACAGGTCTTCCAAGAGTTCCTCCGCCACCGACGGTACCCATCCAATCCTACCGCTCTTCTACATCTCGTAGCACCGTCCGCCAGAGTCACAACTAGGGTTGACCAAGCCGAGCCCATAATGGCTTGCGGCTGCACAGTAAGCTTCCGTCAATGGGGTATACATCCGCCTCTTCGTGGCTGGGTGAAGCTTTCCGCAAGATGTCATGGCGCTTCTCCATGCATCCCGCCAACCACCGGTGTTCTCCAGGTGCCCACAACCGCCCTCCACCCAAAGAGTGAATTTTGAAGTCCATCTTGAGCTTGAAGTCATGGGGTTGTCATCATCTTGACTCTCACATCTCCCTTATGATTCACTCAACCAACCCCGCTCACGAGCATAGCAAAATAAACTACTTCGTCCCGCAATGGTAACAAGGGAATTGGGTTCATCCTACCTCATGATACTACTCAAGAACATAACTTCAAATTCTCCTACTGCATGCATGGTGGGAGGTATAATTCTAATGCAAATAAAATCATAGGTATTGTAAAGAAAACATGATCAATTGACTTGCCTTGTCGACGATCTTCGAAAGCTAGGGACTCGTGGTAGCAAGCTTCAGACCGAAATTCTACCGAGGCAAACAACAATCATAATAAGCATACAACATATGATCACTTAACATAACAACATACTAACATAACACATAAAACAATTGAACCAAAACCCAAAGAAAACTCGAAGAAATCCAAATCAATGCTTTTACCACGTCAAACAACAACCAAGAAATAGTTTTACACAACCAAATTTTTCTTAACAGAACCTAAGCATGGGTTTTTGCTAACTAACAGCAAAGAAAACATCATGCAACTAGGAGCAAAAAGAATCACATCAAAAGCTATTATAGAACTCCTATTATGCCTATAACAATCCTAGCAAGAAAAATGAAAAGAAACTTTTATTTATTTTAAATAAAAGTTCATGTTCTAAAGTTACAGAAACTAACCTAAAATAAACTATCACATAGGAAAAATAAAATTATTTGCTAAATAAAACAATAGGAAAACAGTAGCTAGTTGAATAAATAAGAACCACATGATTTTGATTAAAACTATTTTTTATGAAATATAAAATGCCCAAATAAATTCCTACGGTTAGGCAAGGTCAAAACAAAGTAGTGACAAAAGAATCACTAAAATAAAATAATCCTAACTCATTTTATAGCAGAATTACTAATCTGTGTAAATCTAAAATAAAACAATTTATAATAATTTTAACATGACTACACATATTTTCTACAGAAACTACAACAAATTTGTGAACTAACAAAAAAGAATCAATTAAAAATATTAAGTAGATTAAAAGATATGGATTTTACAAAACTGAAACTATTCTGTTAAAAACAGAAACGAAAAAAATTAACTAAAAAGAAAACTGCGCTAATGGGCCTATCTAACGCATCGGGCGTAAAATAACTAAAACGTGCACGTGGTATATAAACCGCTTCGGGCTGGTGTAACTAAACCTAACTAAACTGGAATAAACCGTAACTAAACCAGCTTTTATTAAAAAAAACCATACCCCTTCGTAGATCTAATCTAGACCCTACGTGTTAGATCGGACGACGGAGGGGATCTCCGGTGGCTTACCGTGGTGGCGACGCCGGCGATGGTCGACGGCGGCTCGGGCGACGACGGTGCGGGGGCTCCGGTGGTCGGGGACGACGGCCGAGACCTCCGGCGGGTGCGGCGGAGCAAGGGGGGCTCGGGGGTGGTGTCGGTGGAGCTCGGGGTGGTCGGGATGGCTGGGCGGTGGCAATGCTGCGGCGGCAAGGCCGGGTCGACGGCGAGCGATTGCGGGCGAGGGAGAGGGTTTTCGGGCCAAGAGGGGCGGAACGAGGCGAGGGGGTGGTATTTATAGGGGGGGGGGCTTGGAGGAGGGGGCAGATCGGGAGGATTGGGAGGAGATCCCGGATCCTTCGGGATTCCGGCGAGCGGCGGCGGGGTTGGCGCGTGGAGGAAGAAGGGGGTGGGGTCGGGTGTCAGCGGGAGAGAGAGGGGGCGAATCGGTCGGGCGACCGAGGGAGAGAGGTTTCGGGCGCGTCGGCTCGGGCGTGGGCCGGCTCGGGCGTTGGCTGGGCCTGGGGCTGGGCTGCGCCTAGTGGGTGCCTCACACTGGGTCAGCAGTTAGCTCGGCCGGCGCCTCGGGTCTTCTTTTCCTTTTTTTTGAATTTAGGGAGAGAGAGAAATATAATTATATATATATATATTTTATATAGGGCATATATATATCAAAATGATCAAGGGAATATTCCCTATAATTTGAACATTTTTCTAGGGGCAAAACTCAAACTTTAAAAAAAATCATTTTTCTAAAATCCCAAATAAAATTCAAATTTGAATTCAAACTTTTTGGCAATGTTTTTCATCTGACATTTTTGGAGTGTCATGTTTACTCCTCTCATACTTTGTCTCAAGTATTTGTCAGGCATTGGTTTGAAATAATTTTCAACTGCCAATTTGAATTCAAATTCCAACAACTCAAAAACTTCTGAAACTTCAAATGCCACTCAATTTCAAACAATATGCATAGATGCTTAGCTATGATTGTAAAACATTCCAAATGGGAAGTTTGAGATGTTACAAACCTACCCACCTTAAGATGAATCTCGCCCTCGAGATTCGGGTTGGCTAGCAAATAGGCGCGGGTGGTCTCGGCGGAGGTCTTCTTCTCGCCCCTGTGTGGCTTCCTCCTCGAGTGATGACTCCACAACACCTTGCAAAACTTGATGATCTTGCTGGGTGACTCTGTTCGAGTCTCGAGAATTCGGACGGGTTTCTCCTCATAAGTCGATCACCGCCGAGCTGTATGACCTCTAGGGCACCGTGTCTCTCAACGGAATATCGCCATGTCGGCATGGCATTTCTTCACCGAGAAACATGGAAGACATCATGAACTCCGGACAATCCTTCCGCAATTCCAACTTGTAAGCAACTTCTCCACGACGCTCGAGGATTTTGTAGGGCCAATGAACCGGGTGCTAACTTTCCTTAACACCAAACCTCTTGATTCCACGAAGGGGGACACACGAAGATATGCCCGGTCTCCCGCTCGTAAGTTACTTCCTTGCGCCATCGTCGGCATAACTCTTCCGTCTCGATCGAGCTACCTTGAGTCTATCTCGAATCAGTTTGACTTTCTTCGAATCTCTCGATAAGATCGGGACCAAAAGTTTTCGATCTCCAACACCATCCCACAAAAATGGTGTTCTCGCCTCCTTCCGTGATAGAGCTTCGAAGGGGCCATCTTCGATCGGGTCCGATAACTGTTATTGTACGAGAATTCGCAGATGGCAAATTATCATCCCAGCTAGACCCATAGTCTAGCGCACAAGCTCTCAACATGTCCTCCAGATCTGGTTGACTCTCTCGGTCTGTCCATCTGCTCACGGATGAAAAGCTGTCTTCAACTCCAGCCTCGCACTCCAAAGTTTCATGCAACTGATTTCAAAACTTTGAGGTAAATTGTGTTCCTCTATCTGACACGATACTCCTCGGAACTCCATGCATACATACGATCCTGGTCATGTATATCTTGGCTAACTTAGCGCTGGTATAGGTAGTCTTCACGGGAATGAAGTGAGGTACCTTGGTCAATCGATCAACCACTACCCAGATGGAATCATAACCTGAACGGATCCTGGGTAATCCTGTGATAAAATCCATTCCAAGTTTTTCCCATTTCCACTCGGGAATCGACAAAGGTTGAAGTAAACCTGCTGGCTTCTGATGTTCTGCCTTTACTCGCCGCAAACATCGTGACACCGCTACGTACTCGCAATATCCTTCTTCATACCGCCCACCGTAAACTTTCCTTCAAATCCAGATACATCTTGGTGTTACCGGGTGAATCGAGTACGGTGAATCATGAGCCTCCTGAAGAATTATCTTCCTGAGTTCGGGATCATTGGGCATAAATACGATCCTCGAACCATATAGCTCCGTATTCATCCTTACGAAACCCTTTAGCTTTTCCTTCATTCATCCTTTTCTTTATCTCATCAATTTCCTTGTCCGACTTCTGGGCTTCACGAATTCTTCCGGCCAAAGTGGACTGAACTTCCAGAGTTGCAATATATCCTCTCGGAACTATCTCCAGTCAGAGATCTCTGAGGTCATCGACTAACTCCTGGGGTAATCCTCCTGCTATAAGAGTATTCACATAACTCTTACGGCTCAAAGCATCTGCTACAACATTAGCCTTTCCTGGGTGGTAATGCAATCTCATGTCATAGTCCTTGATTAACTCTAGCCATCTCCTCTGCTTGAGGTTCAACTCTTTCTGCGTGAAAATGTACTTCAAGCTCTTATGATCTGTGTAAACATCACAACGGTTTCCGATAAGGAAATGTCTCCAGGTCTTGAGTGCATGCACTACGGCTGCTAACTCCAAATCATGTGTGGCATAATTCATCTCGTGAGGTCGTAGCTGTCTGGAGGTATAAGCTACAACTTTTCCTTCCTGCATGAGTACTCCTCCGAGTCCCCGACGAGAAGCGCCACAATATACCCGTAATCCTTGTGTATGTCCGCAAAATCAGATCGGGCTGTGACCAACCGCTTTCTTCAATTC